>JAVQIZ010046445.1:0-20560 GCA_036023535.2 Galaxias brevipinnis | reverse complement strand
ATCCAACTGTGTAAAATTATAATGGGATTTTATAAATCACCATAGATATTAAAACTCAGAAACAAATAAAACCATTCAAATGAAGACAATCTATTCTGGGATAACAACTTACTTTCTTTTTGTCATAGGGGAGTTAAGTGGTAGGCCATAGTTGTAACCTGGAGTTCTCCTTGATTCAAACACAAGTTTGGGCGGAGATCTCCTACTACAAGTCCCATGAGCGCCTATTACTCTCTCGACAGGTTTTGTCTTCCTGTAAACGTCCATGGGATTGGTCGCTGTAAGGCGGCCCCTGTTTGATGATGCTGCTGCAATGCTGCCTCTCTGATTGGCCTTCGGAGTCACGGCTCTTCCTGGTTTCGATGTGATCTTGACAGGGGATATTTTAATTGAACCTGACTTGGGTTTGTTGACAACGCCACTCGTGTGCTGAAAAATGCAAATGCCTGAGTTGAGTTGGATGTTGGTCCTGGGACATCCCTGAGCAAGTTTGACGGGCTCATCCCCAAAATCTAACTGTCGGCAAATGCCAGCATTCCCTCTGGTGTTTAAACGGAGGTTACCGTGGTCACCAGCTGTGTGCCGTGTGACCGTTTGGGTCCCAGAGATGACAGCAGCAGTAGCAGCTCTGGAAGTGTAACAATCTAAAAGATAGCCATCGTCATCATCATAGCCATCATCATCATCCTCATCATCACCTTCCAAAGCTAGATGCCTGCGAGTGCTGCGAATGCAATGTCTGAACAGTGGAGTAGTGCTTTGCACTTCATTTTTTCTTCGACCACCATGATCTTCATCATGGGCAAAGTTCTCATACTGACAACCGACAGCAGCATTATAATTGGCAAATTTTTCATCATCATCATCATCATCATTGTCATCGTCAACAGTGAAATTCAACTTCCTGCGAGCGCTGCCTAGTCCCACCAAAGGAGTCGAGTGTTCCGTTGCCCTCACTGTTTTCTCCTCTTCGTCATCCTCATCGTCAGTGTCTGCCTCTCCTTGTTCGTCCAGCTCCAACGTCTTCACCAGCTGGACCAGGTGGAAGAGGCGTGTGCGGTCCTCCATTGTGTGGATCCCTACACTGGGATAGTCCTCCATGTTGAGCACCACGAGGTGGGCAGCCCGCCTCAACCCCATGGCTGTAAAACTAGAGAGGGGACATGCACATGCACAGACACACACACACACACACACACACACACACACACGCACACACAGATAGAAAGGAACACATATATGTGCAATGTAATGTAAATATGTATCTGTTTGTATGTGCGTGCGTGGGTGCATATGTGTCTGTGTCTGTGTCCCCTGTTTGTGAATGTATTGAGTGTGAGGATATTGTGTGTACTGTGTATGTGAGGGGTTTACGTGTGTGTCTGTGTGTGTGTGTGAATGTTTTACTCACCTGGGATAGTGACGCTGCAGCCCAACCTCTCTCAGACACTCATACAAGCATGATGTCATTTCCTCTTCCTTCTCTTATTCTTCTTCTACACCTCTGGCGATTCTGGCATAGAAACTCTTTAGAGGGCTCAATCCCTGTAATGAGGACAGGCGTATGTGTCTGTCCATCAGCATGTCAGACTCAAAGTTACCTTGACAAAGAAGACTTCATGACACTTGCTAGGCCCCAATATACGGCATCAACTCCAACATACACTTCTTCTTCTGCAATGCACTACTCTTTCCCCCTTTTCTCTCTGTTGCTGAATGCGATGTATTTGGCCTGACTAGGAGGTTGCAGCTAATCTCCTGTCCAGAGAGGGGTAAGGTCCTGAAACTTGACACTGGACGAGAATGGAGCGAGGGGCAGTGCATGTGCCATGTCCCACATTTCAGAGAAACGAATGTGATTATAAATATAGCTAGCTGAGGCAGGCGCACAGCAGTTGTTACGCTTACTGTACCGACAGCTGCATCATCGACTGGTATGACAGGCGGCCAACGGATTTGGCAAGCCCAGCTCTGAGGCCAATGTCATTGCTTACCTAATTGTCTAAAGTTACATGTCACATAACGGCTTTGTTTTATTTTGATCTCTAAAAAAGAGTTAGGCAAATTATACCATAAGAAATTAATACATCTCACATGCTGTTAGGTATGGCAAAGATAGCATAAAAGTGTTCCATGACTTGTGACGTTCGTGTGAGTTAATCATTTGAAAGGTAATTGAAAAAATAGTAGACTACTTACCTGTTTACGGTTTGCTAGCTTGTCTGTGCTGTAGTTTTACTAAATTATGTAGGAAGATTATCCTACAACTTATCCCATTCAGCCAAACCCACTGGAAAGTAACACACCATGCATTTTTAACAATGTGGTGATCTTATGTTTCAGTAGTTCCGTACACAGACGGCATCTCCATAACGACGAAACGGTTTTTGAGTAGGCGCATTTCTTCCCGCTGGCTTCACGGACCTATGGGCAGGCTGTTAGAAGGCAGAACCAAACCACACAGGTGCGCTCGATGTTATCTCCCCTTAGTACGCAGGGTAGCCGGGGAACCTATCATCCCCAAAACAATCTTACATGCATGTAATAAAACGAAATTAACAGTTGAAAAAACGAAGTAAATGCAATTGCAGCCAGTGCAGACACCCATAATCCTTGAAAAGCTACCTCGGCAACTCGTGCAAGATAATCCTAAAAAGCCTAATCGTAGTAGAGGGCCTAATACCCAGCCTACTGTCTCTAAGACACAGTCTATTAGGATGTAAGCGGAAGTCCGTTCTACTACTTTTGTTATCTCAATCAAGAAGATCTTCAATTATTTTCCCTTCAATTCAGTACCATAAATCTTTATTGTCCCCGAAGGACAATTCTGGTGCATCATAAAAAAAACATGCAAAAACAATACCAAAACCACCATAAACAACAACAACAACAACAATAACACCATAAACAACAACAACAACAACAACACCACAAACAACAAGCAATAGCAAACATCAAGTTTGCAAAGTGTGATGAGTAATGAAGTGCCTCATTGTCCGAATATAGGAAAATGCATCACTACAGTTCATGGTTGACGGTAGCTGATGCCTTAGGAATGACGGAGCCTTGAGCTCTGGAGCTCCTGAGCTATAGGAACCCTGTACCCCCTGGAAGGAAGGGGTGGTATCTCCTGGTGCAAGGGGTGGGATGGGTCGGCCAGGATGGAGATGGCCTTCCTGACCAGCTGTCCAGTAAAGGCTGTCTCCCTTTCTTTGGGAGCTGCAGGCAGGAGGAAAAATCCAGGTTGCCTTGGTCTTGGTAGTCATAGTAAAGTTTGGGTGGGTGGGGGGAAAGAGGGGGGGGGCAGCGTGAGGGGGAGTATAGTGTTTTTATATGGGGGGTGTGGTCACGGTTATACCGGAGCAATCTTCAACCTCTTCTGCTGCTTTCCACTCCTCAAAATCCTCATTGTGAGTAGGGTCATTGATTAGTTTGGTATTGTTTGCATCCTGGTGGTGGCCATTTTTAGATCAAAATGCGGTTCAAAATACACAGGATCTAAATATTGCTGCCTGCTAACATCTACCACTTACATCTCATTTCATTCTAGCCCACAGCATAAATAAACCATAACCTCCAGTACATTATTACTACCCCAATCCTCTTGGTCTTCTTCTGTCTTGTTAGTTGTTGAAGTTGCTCCTAATTTTTTTTATACTCAAGCTGTTTATTCAGATCCTCCATAGTCTTTTTCAATGGGGAAAGCTTGTTCTATTTCTCAGTTCACTTCGCAGTCTCCTCCCAAGCCTCTTTTCTCCATCACCTTCAAACTGTATCCTTGCCACCTTGGGTTCTGATTCAGGTTTTAGCTCGGCCACTGTCTGGCTCCTCCACGGGGCGTTGCGTTTGGCAGAGGGGATGCAGGGCAAGTAAACCCAGCATCTTCCACCTCTATCTCCTCAGTCTCTTCTTTTCCTGATTCCTGTCACCATGCAGCCCGATTAGCACATTAGGTTTTGTTTGAATTTTTTGTACCTCTCTTTCTCTCTCTCTCTCTTGCTCTACAGCAGGCTCTATTTCTCTTGTCATCTGTCTAGTTTCTTTCTCTGTCTATCCATTACTCTTCCTCACCCATGTCTCCTTTCTATTTTTTTTAACCCGTCTCCATTTTATTCTGGTTGCTGCACCACTGGAGCGGGGATCCATGTTTTTTCTTCCCATACAATAGCCAACTCCAGCGTCTTAATGCATTTTTGACTATCCTATCTTCCATCTGTTTATAATTCCACAAGAAAATCCAATTTATATAAAAAATATGTCCAGATGCCTACATTACTTTAGTATTTGCATGGATTTTGAATAAGCAAAACGTAGGGCCTGAAATGCTTTTTCTGGATCGCTGTATTTGTTCATAAAAGGAAAATCTATTGAACTACTTCATTGTGCTTACACACGATGACAATTCTACAAATTCTAAAAATTAATACATTGATTCACTTGATTTGTAATGTGGTGGGGTTTATTCTGACTCTAGAGACCCCTGTTCGTGCACAAGAGAGAGAGAGAGTGGGGGGGGGGGGGTCCTATACTGCGCGAGCGGACAACCAAGCAGACGCTCTGGAATCTGCCCCGGAAGCAGAGAACCGTAGAGCTATAGACGTAGAGATAGAACACAGTGCTCTATCTCTATGGCTATAGAGCTATAGAACTGTCACCACCGATGCGCGTAGAATTACCCCACTTTTGTAGTTTGCAAGGACTAATTTTGCCGAAAGGACGTCTACGAAACAAAAATCGCTCAACATCTGGACAGTTTCAGAGTCAGCATAGCTGTTTTCATTACTGTTCGCCAGCGAGCAAGAGCTGAAAATAGCCAGCTAGCTACGACGGATACGGGACCTTCGTACACAAACAAATGATTGCAAACAACCCGTTGAACCTGCCGACGCGCACAGCTACACCAGAGTGGATGCCAAACGACCAAACACCATCCCTAACATTTTCAACATCGATCAAATTTTGCTGTCAATCTTACTCAAAGGACACAACCGGATTTGATAACAATAACAGCATCATCCGACTGCTTCTTTAACCCCTCCCCCTCTCTTTCTCTACAGAACATACGATATTTACATATTATATATACATATTTTGTTAATTACTACAATAAATAAGATAGGCGTTTCTGTACAGAGCTGGGTTTCCACTGTAGGTGGGATTAACTCACTGTCTGTCTTGTATGGCAAAGTTGACAGCATAGTGTGTCATTTCTTTGTTTACATTTCACTGCTTGGCTGGTTGTGTACGATGCAGACATGGGGTGTTGCATGCATCCAGTTTGATTGAAAGCCAGCTGTTTTTTATTGAACATTTTTATTTTGTATCAAGCCTTTTGATAAACTCAACGTAAAGTTTATTCTGAATATTTTTGACGATATCTTGAGGAGAACAGCCATTGCCTATTAAAAGGACAATTAAGGAGGAGTTGGGCCACATTCTGTATAACTATTTACCTTCATTGCCAACCATGGCGCACCAGCAACATATGCCCAGCTCTCGCAAAGCTCTGATGCTTGAGTGGAAGTCACTTCAGGAACAACCGGTCGAGGGCTTCCGGATCACGCTAGTAGAAGAGGCAGACCTGTACAACTGGGAGGTGGCCATATTTGGCCCCCCCAACACCCTTTATGAAGGAGGGTACTTCAAAGTGAGTATGGGACAGATACTGATCTAGGGGAAAGGAATCTGTAAAGGTAATGGTAGACAGGTTACTGGCCCAACTTTTTAGCTCAAGGGATGAGTTCAATTTTAGAAATGGTTACAGACTGTTTTTCAGTGGTGCAGGGGGCAACTCAGAAGGTTGGCGCAGTAACTTCCCTGCCTATCCACTGCTAAAACCCCAATACTAGTAGAAGGGGCATAGAGGTGGAGCCATATTATGAGTAGTACTGGCATGCATTCGAATGAAATTTTCCCTGACGCTTATCTTTTTCCAAGGACGCCTGAAACAGAACTAAAAGGATTGTTTTATCTTATATTTTCTCCTGACTACTTGTCAGTTAAGGGGTCAGTCAGTTGGTGCCCCTAGCCCAAATTGTCATCACTTTGGATTCTGTTCTATTTACTACAATTCTATGGATGCTGCATTCAGCCCACTGAATTTAATTATAATTACTAACAAATAACTTTAGAATAATGGTACGGGATTAATAGCAAACTCCCAGCTGTGTTAGTGTATGTCTCACTCTCTCACTCTCACTCTTGCAGGCCCATATCAAGTTCCCAGTTGACTACCCTTATTCTCCTCCAACCTTCCGTTTCCTCACCAAGATGTGGCATCCCAATGTCTATGAGGTGAGACATACCTGTGTGTGTTATGGCTTACCCTGCAATGACATGGGTGCAGTAAGTTAAGGACAGGAGCGCTGTTTGCCTGGAAGGATAAATACAACACCAAAAATTAGAAAGGTGCAAATTTGTTTTTGACTGATATTTCATGATGAGGTGGAGCCATTTTATGAGTGAGTTATTTTAACCAAAAACAATTAGAAAATGTGTAGTGGTAGGAAGCATGCTACTAAAACAGATAGCCTGCAGTGCAAGCATGACTCCTTCTGGCTTGACAGCCGTCTCTGTAGTTTTAAGAGTACATTTTTTTATTGAATCTTTGAAGCATTTTATTTGTGTAAATTACTTTCGAGCTATTGTGTTTATAAATACAGAACGGGGATGTTTGCATCTCCATCTTACATCCGCCTATTGATGACCCCCAGAGTGGAGAGCTGCCCTCGGAGAGATGGAACCCCACTCAGAACGTTAGGTAAAACAGCCGTGTTGCCGATACCTACGTAGGACTAGGCAGTAGTTTGTTTTAGGAGGAAAATGTGTTTACATTATTATATCACTATAAGGGTAATAGCATCAGCAAGTTATAATAAAACTGAAATCTGCGTTTTTTTAAATCTGGAACATCTGGAACAGCCAGAAGCCATATAATTTTATGCAACGTGGTCTTCGATTTGTTCCTGTTCTTATTTCCACCCAACAATGTACTAATCACCGTGTCCTTATGTCACAATGTGTTATATGACATCCCGTGTGAGTTGACATTGATGGATTGATTGACTTGTTGCGTTGTTGTTGTTGTTGTTGTCCAGGACCATCCTGCTCAGTGTCATCTCCCTGCTCAACGAGCCCAACACTTTTTCTCCGGCCAACGTGGACGCCTCCGTCATGTACCGCAAGTGGAGAGACAGCAAAGGCAAAGACAAGGAGTACGCCGAGATCATCAGGTGAGTGTGCAGCAGGAAAGGATGGAGGATTTCCCCTAGGTTTGAATCGACTGCTATGGCCTCTTATTAATACTAAAACAGATAGTGTTTTATTATTTATATATTATTACTTTATTGATAGCCTCCTGTTAATACTAAAACAGATATTGTTCAGGTACGCTGTTTTGATCGACTGCTATAGCCTCTTGTTAATACTAAAACAGATAGTGTTTTATTATTTATATATTATTACTTTATTGATAGCCTCTTATTAATACTAAAACAGATAGTGTTTTATTATTTATATATTATTACTTTATTGATAGCCTCCTATTAATACTAAAACAGATAGCGTTCAGGTAGGCTGTTGATCGTCTGCTATGGCCTCTTATTAATACTAAAACGGATAGCGTTCAGGTAGGCTGTTGATCGATCTGCTATAGCCTCTTATTAATACTAAAACAGATAGCATTCATGTAGGCTTATGGGCTAGAATGGTGACGATACATACAGAGTAGAGTATTATGTGTGTAGGTGTAGTGTTAGGTTTTTCGCTCAGCCTATGTTGCCTACTGTAGTTATTGCTCTCCCAAAACAAGCCTTTGCACTACTGCCATAGACAAGAGAAGTACGGGGTTATTAGATGAAAAAACAGAACAACATAACAGAGTACAGTTTGTAGGGATTTGAACCCATGCGGACACATAACCGATAATGTCCAGGTGGGTTTTCCCCTTAACCTATGTATCTCACTTTAGTGTGTTGCTCTCCCAAAACCCCTTGTCAAGGTAGCTTGTTGAAGAAACTGTGTAGAACTGTGTAAACTGTGTGACATTCAGGCATAATGTAAGAGTGGCAATTTATGGCTTTGGAAATAGTGTTAGGTTTTAACCAGTTTCAAATTGTGCCTATTTGATAATTTTTTTAAAATACTTTTTGCCCTTTCTATCTGTCCTCTTATTATTTTTCTGGCTTGCGGTCACCACAGGAAACAGGTGCTCACCACTAAAGCTGAGGCGGAGAGGGATGGGGTGAAGGTTCCCACTACGTTAGCCGAGTACTGCGTCCAAACCAAAGTACCCTCCCACGACAGCAGCTCCGACATGATGTACGACGATCTCTATGACGACGACATCGAGGAAGAGGACGAAGAGGACGAGGATAGTGACACCGCTGGAGAGGGGGAGTGTTACAACGACGAAGAGGACTCTGGGAACGAAGAGTCATGACCTTCCTCTTCCTCCCTAGTCCTTAACTTGATGTCTGTGGTTGTCCCCACTTGAAACTTTTACGCGAAGTGAGGACTCAATGTGGCAGCCACCTAAACAAAATTCAGTTTCTGAAATTCTTTTAAGTTACACATTAGTTACGTTTTACATACCAAAAAAAAAGAAAAGAAAAATACACTATCTGACATCTTTATCCTATTTTTGTTGTTTCGTCTTGTCTGTGTGAATAAGACAAATGTGATTCGATGTTTAATTATTGTCTTATAAAGTTTTCTGTTTCATCATTTATCCTCTCCTCATTTAGGTTTTATTAAAAATTTGACTTTTCAAATAATTTAAAACATAAATATTCTTTACTTAAATAATACAAAAATAATGTCTGTCACTTGAATTGATGTTGATCAGTCTGCAACCTGCAATATAAAGCTAATGATGTCACTTCACCTCTTGTCTGATAACACAAAAAGGACACTGAATCGAATGGACACCCTCCATCTTCCTTGTAGAGACTGAACTGGCTAAACAACTTCCTTTTGCACAGAGACTAAATGTACTATACAGCTTAATCTTACAGCAGACATAACTGACTGTGCATGACGGCATGTTAATGTTCATAGAGACTGAAATTACTTTACAGACCATCACTATGGACATTAAAGTGGCTATGCAGCAATGTTGTAGCTAAAACAGGTGACATCGCCATGGAGGCATTTCACTACACAGGGGCATTGCCATGGAGACTTTATGGTTGTCATGGAGTCTGAGACAATCCCAACTGTGCATTCTTGATCCCCATGGTGTGTTCAGTATGTTTGTGGGTAAACCTTGCTGTACAATGATTACCTACAGGTAACAAGAGGAAGGGGTTAAATAAAATGTAATTATATTAAATAGTGGCTGTGCAGTTATCACCCTTAAATTAGCTTAATTTGCCATGACTTTAAGGTACTTCAAACTTTAAGGTGCTCTACTCCAAACAAATAAATGACTTTCCCAGAATCGAATCTATTTCATGAAGCAGGTTGCTGTTAACATTTTCGTACAGATCTATCCTGGGTTTTGTTGAGATCAACCAGTCAATTAAATTTTACTGTTTAAACTTAGGTTGCTTTGCATCAAATAGCATCCTCAGAAATAAAATTACAGTGTAATTGTGCCTAATACCAAAACACACATTTAATGTTTTAAGTTGCATTAATTCACACGGCCACTTTAGTCAAAGTAATTCTAGCCATTGTATGTAAGTGTCAGGTGACATCGGCGCTATTTGTAGCCGATTTCTGGCTTCTTGGGTGATTTGCTTCATAAACTGTTATGTACAAATTAAGACCCGGTTTTGCTTTGGCGCCATCTGGCGGAAAATCAAACAACCATCCACTATAACTAACAGATGTGTCAATTTCATTTCCATTTCCAATGCACGCAGCATTGCTCCATAACCAACACACTGCAAAAAAAAGCAATGTTTGTGTGGGCTACTGTCACTACTATGTCTAATTCATATGAGAGGATACTGGAAGAATGTTTACTATATCTAAATCGTTTCGGAGGAGTTTAAGCACGACATGATACAAATAACAAAATAACATATCAATTTCATACTTTGTCTAGCCAGGCCAAAGTGAAATTCACCAAAATAAATCGTTCATTAATCATTGCAGGTTTTTAGAACGGACCGTTCAAGGGTTAAATTATTTAAGCCACCGGTATGAATGACGATAGAATTTCAGGCAGTGAAGTTGGCTGTGCTCAGAATCACCAACTATGTTACAATGAAAAATGTGTGTATTCAGTATGCCAAAGGTACACCGTTTGTGAAGCTTGAGTATGAAAACAGTTACTATGTTTGAAAAAGAAAGAAAAAAAGGTGTCTGGCTTTGACTGACTGACTGACTAACTGAATGAAATGAATGAATGAATGAATGAATGAATGAATAAATAAAAGCCAGGGTTTTGCCCACATGTACCACTTGAGTACACTAATAATTTAAGAAAATCTTCAAAACATAGCATTATACTGGATGTTGTTTTCTGCGCTCACTCATTGAGTACAACGGATAGTCCTTAAGTATGTGGTTCCAAACAGTCGTCTCCTTTTCCCCTGCAACACTTGATGCATCTTGATACACAATTTCATTAAACGTCCAGTCATTCAGAAATGACCCCCCCCTCCCCCGATTTAAAAATGAACTGATCCGCCTTGTTGCAATTCGAACCCATGTACAGCTCCGTTGCACCCTACTCAACCACATAGCGAACTGGAATTAATGTGTGAAAGGAAGCCCACAGAAACTATGCCCATACATCATATCATATACTGTGTTTATTCATTGTAAAATGGCAAAAATAATAATTTAAATTATTAAAATCTCACAAACTTATACGTCATCGACCAAAGTTGACACAATAGCAATGTTGAAGTCATACTACTAAAGGGTCCAGGCATTGTCGTGCATTGCTTCCAAGTTACAACAGAGCAGAAGATCCCCCCTTACTTCTCCCTCTGCCTGCTGGTTTCAGTGACCTCCTTTCAAGAGAAATCACAACAAAGGGAATGTTGCATACAGCTAGATTACTGCCTAGTATACCGAGAGCGAACAAAACATTTTCATCAAGCTGCAGCTTCAGACAGCGTTACGAAATGTTGCTTAGTCATGCTCCATGGTCTACTAGCCACATAGACTAACACACAAATATATATAAGCCTTATGGTTGTTGCAGCATTTGCTCTGAGCAACGTAAAAAAAAAACAGGAAGTCTACATGATGTGATAAATGCATTAGTGTGAAATAACAGGACGTTTGTTCTTTTTTTTTTTGCTGCTGTTAATGGCAAAAGATGAAGTGAGAGATGCAAGAATTGTTAGTGTGTGTGTATCTGGTCCCTTTTACATGCGGTTTGAGAAGGCACAACCTTGACTTTGTGAACGAAAATGAAAAGGTGTACCCATCTTTCTACAACGTCGGTCACTGACTACGAAAGAAGAACAAATGGAAAATATCTCAGACATCAAAACTTCAGGAGGCATCGCTTTTTACTGTTGATGAGATAATCCATCAATGAATAATCCATGCATGCTTAGATCAGAGGCAGGAAGAGAAAACATCCCAAAACTTTTGTATTTGAACAGGCCAGTAAAAGAAATAGAACACTTTCAGGAGACTCTACGGGCTGTTTAGATAGCTTTATGACATCGAGACACGAGATGGGAAACGGCATTGACCTCAAAAATAGGTTTATAAAATCTCACTCATATTTTGTTTCACTCTCAAAACAAATTCTTTTCACAATCTTAATTACATAAGACTGTTCAATTCTTAATCCCTGCCATTTTCATTGCACAGTATATATCTAATTTAAATAACTATACAGAACCAGTATAAAGGGCTAGATAAAAGTATTGTCATATTATGTGACAGTGGTCCTTTTCTCACTGTCTTCACGCAAGTGCATCAAAGAAGATAACATCACAGGCAATACACTAGACTGCTATATAAACGGATATTAAACATGGTAGGCAAGAGATCAATGCAGTCCAGTCGAGTACGGCCCGGTCCTGCATTGACACGATAGGTTTGGTAAGTCGTGTTCATGGACTTAGTCCTCCAGTGCGCCCCTCCCTTATCAGTACCTACATCGGCCGCACACACATACACGAAAGGAGGCACCAACACTGGCGCTGCAGACGTGATTTAAACCCACAATTCTTTTTTTTGATTTCAGTCTTTGACAGCTTACCACAGACTAAACATCTCCACTGAGGAAGGCGGGCGGGTGAGTATGACCTTAAACTCAACAGTAGATGTTTACTTTTTTTTTTACTAAATGAAAAATGGGGTTTCAAATCTAGTCTCTTATAAAAACAAGCAGTTGTGGGGGAAGAACTGAAAAGAAAGGACAGATGGTGTTTTACAACATTGGGTCACGTTGACATACACAACCTATTTAAACATGTTAGGGGCATGTTCTAAATCCCACCCATTTGATTGGCCAGGGAGTGGCTGGTCTCACAAAGCAGAAACATCAACCAATCAGAGACACTGACTTTGATAATGTACCACTGAGATTTCTGGTACTGTGTACACAGATAAGATGACTCATTGGAGAATAATTTCGACCACAATATTTAAATTATCACATATTTACATAATCCCCCACAAAGGGCCTATCAAGATAACATGACATCCAAAGAACGAATTACATCACATAGGGAGCAATGACTTCTAGGGAAAAGTCCACAAAATATCTGATCCATTTCCTGGAAATCACAATGCCAATGAAAATGGACTTTCTTCATAGCTTTCTGATCGTGGTTCCACAATTCTTAGCATCGATAGGTTGACTTGAGATTCAGTGCTAACCAAAATGTCCAATTTTATAAAAAACACAAAGCACTGGAAAAGCCCCCTGTAACCCAAGTGACATGAGGTGACCTGGGCATAATTCTCCTGTTTAGAGGAAGTGGTTTAGAGGCGCAGAGCTCATGACTGGGAAAACCAGAACCCCCCTGGGCAAATAAAACATTGCATGATGCATCTTACAAGTCCTCCCTTTCTTCATTTTCAGCTCCTTCCCAACCACAATCCTCATGCATTCAATCCATTACCTACTTTCAGCCCCCATTGGTGGACACAAGCGGCAATGCCCAGGATTAGCTTTCCCCTCGACCTGCAGCACAATAACCTCTCGACAGAAAGCCACTACAGGAAGTTACAGACAGACAACGATGAGATAAACCTCATGCCAAACTCGGAGAGCCAATAGAACCCAACCGCATCATCATCCATTACAACCTCATGTGGAGTTTGATTTGTTTTTTTGTTTTTGTTTTTGCAATCGAGATCAAGTTAAAACGTGGAGAGGAAAGCTGTTTGTTTGTTTGTCTGTCTGTTTGTTTGTTTGTTGACTGGGTCACAGTTGGTACTGTGCTCTACTGGACCATAATGCTAAATCGTGAGAAAGCATTACACAGCCAGCACCATCGAAGCAGCCCAGACAACACCATCACACACTTTACAAAGAAGAAACTAAAATGTATCAGACAAACAAATCAATGGATGTGTATCTGCATATACAGCATGTGACAATGATTTACCAAGAAGATCCAGGAGGCTTTTGACTGACAAACTGCAGGTTATGCATAAGCCTAAGTGTTTGCTTTTTGGTGTGGATGTTTGTACAGGGAGTCAGTGACCGTTGGTGATTGTGTTTGGGGTGGATGTTGTTGACTCTGTGGCCTCCGTCTTTGAGGTGGCTCTAGGAGCGGCTTTGAAGAAGTTGTCCTCTTTGAGTTTGAGGTGCTCAGGCTGCTCCAGCTGGACCCCAGCCTCCTCGATGTCATTGTTGATCGCTGCTATCAGGGCCTCTGGGAGTGGGGCACGGCGGGGGATAATACATAAAACAATATATGAGGAAGAAAGATCGAAAGATGAAAAGTCAACCTGCGTTGCTCTGAAACTAGTGGGTGAGAGTGTTGGTCTGCCTGAGTGAACATTTGAGTGTCTGTCTGTCTGTCTGTCTGTCTGTCTGTCTGTTCGTGCATGCACGCATGCAGGTTTGTCCGTACTAGAAACACAAGTGTCTGCTTGAAGAGTGCAAGTTGGAGAAGGTTGAAAGCACTTGACTGAGCCAGTGTGAGTGTGTGAGCATGTACGTATACGTGTGTGTGTGTGTGTGTGTGTGTTTTTACCAAGGGAGTCATAGCTCCTCTCAGGCCGGATGTAACCAACCATGACCACGCTGAGGACCTGACCGTAGAAATCCTCTTTGAACGTGTGGATCACATGGGTCTCCTGCAATCAAAAACAGTACAATCAAATACGAGATGGACCAACAAAAAACACCAGTCCTTAATGGTATTCCTTAATACTCATCACGCACGCTCTATGACACATAGCAACGCTGTTGGAACACATCTAAATAATAACATTACATCTCAGTGCTTCCCCGTACAACACCTTCAATGGTAGTGAGTGGACATCATCATCCATTGATAAACAAATCAAATATGTAAGGGATTAATAATAGTTATTAATAATAAAATAATAAATATAAAAATAATAGTCTTTGATTGAACATTTATGCCAGAGCTGCTATACTGCTAAGCTCTCATTGAGCCTGTGGTGGAAAACAGGGTATCTAGCGTGTAACATAAAGTAGTGTATATTGTAGGGGCTACTGACCATGGACTTCTTGGTGTTCTTGTAGTAAGGGTTCCAGCCGATGCTCATGACCATCTTGTGGATGTCTCCGTTGTCCACGCAGGCCCAGCCATAGTAGATCCCCGTGCTGATGTCTGAGGGCAGGTGCTCCACCACAGACACGGGGAAATTAGCTGGAGCAAGGAGGATAGGATAGGACCGAGAGAGGTAGAGGCAGAGGACGAAAGAGATTAGAATAGGCCAGAGACAGGTGGAGGGAGAGGCAGAGGAAGGAGGGAAGAATATGACCGAGAGAGGTAGAGCAAGCACAGAGAGAGAGAGAGAGAGAGAGAGAGAGAGGACACATTAACCAATAATGTTTTAATTAAAAGAAACAAGTAATAATAATACATTTTATTCGTAGTGCGCTTTACATTGTAGTGCCTTGAGATTATTCTTACAATCAATATTAAGATGACATCATAAAATATTATTAATAAAAGCTGAAACAAATTAAAGCAGTTACTTATCACTTTGTATCCCTAAACATTTAGGGACTCATCTACCCTGGAAGGGGGTTCTTATGGAAAGACAACCAATGCATTCAGTCTTTGTAATACTATTCTTACAAAGGGGGCACACATTTGAAAATCCCCAAATGTTTAAATGGTCAGTTCAGCAGTGTCATCTACAGACATGTGCTTCTTGGAAATATAAAAAAGCATCTACAAGACCAGACAACATCAAAATTTGAGTACAGTGACAAGGCAAGGACTAAATCTTGAAGCTATATTACTAGGGAAACTCCTATGCATTGTCTCAAAGTATGTCAAAGGTATATCTGATTACATAATGCAAGAGAAAATTCCTGGACCAAAAAAAAAAGAGAACCGGTCAAAAAACATGTATGAGGGTCACTGACCCTTGTCGAGAGTTTTACATCGAGCTTCCACACCACAAACGGAGTTCATAAGTCACAAGTTCAAAGGTCACTCTAAGACCACGGATAGGGGCCACAACCAAAGTCAGTGCTTGGACAAATGAACAGGAACGATTAAATGACACTGGATCAATAATATATTGGCTGACGTAACGCTATAGACAATGTTAAGACATGTCATGTTTCTATTACACCTGTTGGGCAAGATTATTATAATACATTTTATTTATACAGGGTTAACAGACTGAGACCTAGATAGCAGAAACGCCTGGAAAGTTTTAATATCTAGCTCGGAACGACTTGGACGCAAACCGAGCAGCGCATCGATCTGCAATGTTGATCATGTAACAGCGTCCACAAGACGACAGCTAAATGTTGCGAAAGACAAAACTATTTGCACATGGGTTTCAAACTATCGCAGGTAACTCAAGGTTCACAATTAGCCAAGGTGAGAAGTCTACGTTTATTGCTATAATGTCCTGTCATTACATAAAACTTATACTCACCAGTTGGAATCCCCAATTCTTTACTCCCTCTACCGAATCCTCGAATGACTTCTCCACGGCAAAAGTACGGAAGACTCTTCATAATTCCCCTTCTTACCGGGAACAAATATTTGAACAAATGTAGAACGATGTTGATCAGATGAGAATCGTCGCTACAATTAAACGTTTTGCTACTAAGTGCGTTACCAATTACCTAAGGTTAGCGTTAGTATTACCGCTGTTGTAGTCGTGTCTAACCGACTGCTAACAATGTTACTAGCAAGGACCAGAGTTCGCCCTTGGCCAACTAGGCTAGTTCCCTAACGTTAGCTATCCGCTACGGCTAGCTTATTAGCTAATGTAACTTACCGAGTTAGCTTGTAAGGTCGGAGAAAGCGACAGGAGTTAGTTAGAGAAAACGTTAGCTAGCGTTATAACTATTTAGTTTTACAGTCAATTAGCTGACTCCGTAACTCCGTAACTGTTTTACGTTCCCGAATGTATTGGTATAACTCTACCGGCTAGGCATTAACCGCGTTCTAGGTCCCTGTCAGAGCAAGCGACACTACTAACTGTACACGTCTTAGTTGAATCTGCCTTATTTCTGCCATGGAGCATTTGATGCTTTATGTTGGCCGTCACTGATCACGTGATCACAGCTTCTTACGAAGCTAAATGATATTGTGGCTTCGAAGGCCCATGGCACCACCATGCGGTCCTACAACGGTCTCACTAAAAACCCATGCTGCTTCTCAATACCCATACTACGATTCGGTGGCGTATTGCTGCCACGCCAGAAAAATAAAAACAGACTGGTATCATGTTATAAGGTGACAAGTGTATTGTAATAACAATATGTTTTTTATGTTATAACATTATGTTTTGACGTTATTATGTGATAATTTATTGTTGTAACATAAAACGTTCCATGTTATAACGTTACCAACCTGTAGTGGGGTCAAACATTTGGCTTGATGTCAAGATCATTTCTATCTGGCGATTATGTTCAAGACACAAAAAGCATTGAGTTGATGAGACATTTGCAATTTTTATAGGTCAGAGTAATTTTTCATGCTGGTGTTGTTTTTGTAATACAACACTGTAGACAATCAGGAATTTCATAATCAAACACTTATTAAAAAGAGGAAAGGAATAGCTTTCATTTAGTCCATTTTTATGTTGCTAACTAAAGACATGTGGTAGCTAGCATAAAACCTTAGGTCAGGTGGGGATGGTTGCTCTGGGGATTGGTTGTCATATGCATTACATATGCATTTTTATCAATATTGTTTAGGCACATTTATATACTTTTAACCAAGGCTGTTTGACATTATAATGAATTGTTATGAAACTACGGCTTTAATAAACACTATAATTATTTCAGCACTTTAAATTCCTTATTTTACTTCTCATTACAGAGGATAATTCACATTCATGGTTTAAACAGACAGGCATATACAAAATACCTTGATAACTATTACATAGATGGTGATTCTATTCATTCAATCATTTTAAAACATATTTGGTGTCTAAAAAACTAAAAATTACAAATGTTTTTGTAATCTTATTTTTTTTACTGAAACCCCATTGATAACAATATGGACAACCGGCCTCATACATTGTGACAACCAACCCTGTGACAGAGTTGGTTTTCACAATGTGCCTGGGTGTTTGATGGTTAATATCTTGCTGTTAAAATAAGTAATAAGAATCAAAGGGACATACATTTCAACCCAAGACCTTAAGCTTCCCTGTCTTGTAGGTGTGTCTGATGTGTTGACGATGAGCAATTCACACGGGTAAAAATTGAGACGACCAAACCCGGTCTCCCCTAAATGTAATGTGTGCGAAAAACGGATTGATGAAAATGGCTCATTGGTGAGATGGTGTAGCCAGGTGTTTGGGTCACAAGTATAGCTAGTCACATAGTCCTTTATAACATGAAATGCACTGAAGTCATGGGTCACAAGTACAGGTAGACATTCATAGTTCACTGTAACATGATTGACCAGGCACTGAAGCCAGGTGCTTGGGTCATATGAACAGCTATTCTAGCACTTTATATAGGCTAATGAAATACCAAGCACTGCACTGTCAAAAGATTGAGAATTCCAACTTGTGAGGTTTCCCTAATCAATAACAGTTAAAATAACACTTTTAATGTTAATTCTATTATTATACATATATAGTGAATTTGAATAAATAAGCTCTTCTTGTCTTGCCAAGGCTAGGAAATTGTACTTGAAAAGGGAATTGGAGATTTGGAGTAGAAATTGTCTCTATAAAACAAAAATAATTCTGTTTTATAATAATTATGCAGACACTGCATTATGTATGAAAATGTAAAAAAAATGCATTAATACACAAGGAGTAGCGTACACATCGCAAACAACCTGATGAGTCATTATTATTTCGATTTAAAATACATTCTGTGCGCGTGTTCGGTGATCTTGCTTAAGGCCACTATAGGAAACATGTTTGTAATAACATATTATCAGTACCTTTCTACAGTTTGCACATTGTAATGTCTATGACAGAATGGAAAAATCGCCGTTCAGATCAGTCCTCTTGAAGTCTCTATATTCAATATAAAACTTATCTGCCTGCAGGGCCCGCGAAACTGTGACAATTTGCTTTATGGCACCAGGAAGTGTGTCACTAAATCAGGAAGAGATGCCCATACATGTAGTATAGTCATTTATCATGCTAATGATATGCAGTGATCACCAGTATTCTTCTTCGCAACGGTTAGGGAAAATAATTAGAGCAATCAATCTGTAGAGGCAGCCAAAACCACCTCTTATAAGAAACTACCTACAGCTGCTTTAATTCTTATTTTTTTCTTCTCGTTGTAACCACGCCTTACTGTTGAGGACAGATTTGAATCAGGGGTTTTTAGTGAGACCTGCCATACAACTGCATTGCTGAGGCTATAAAGTATGATGGTATGATGATTGGGTCAAGAAAAAACGAATCACATAAAGAAGTTCAAAACGCACTGTAAAATAACTGTAAAAATATTTTTTTGTGACGTTTTACTGTATTTCAATGGGCTTCTCACAAAACATAGTTTGAGTCACCACTTATTGGGTAATGTTGGTGGTAAACATGTTGAACAGAACATTTGAGAGTAGGCCCCGGATCTATGCAAAACCTTTTTTCTCTTCAGGAAAAAAGGCTTTTATCCTTACTGTATGGTTACGAAGCAGATGACTTCTTTCTGATAAGGGCCTATTGTCCATTGTTTTCAGTTTAATTAGTGACCTATTATTTGATACCAGTTGGTCTGAGTTTTGTACAGGAAAAAAGGCTTGTTTTTGTATATGGGTAAACTAAGCTGTTGGCAGTTACTACTTCCTTCTGGTCAGAGCATTGTTTGGTTTTCTATTATTTGGTACTGATTGGTCTGACTACAATACATTCACTATAAAGTTCCTCAAACGATTAGCTAGGCATTTGAAAAGGGAAACACTTTTTAAAGCATTGCATTCACACGTCTTTTCGCATCGCTTTTACTGTTGATGATTTACTCATAACAAACTGTAGATTATTCAAAATAATATTTATTGTTATTTCATTCATTTATTTAAACATGGGTAACCAACTGAGACTAGTACATATGTCTGTTTTTCAGCCGTGCTAAATGTAATACCTGAATAAAAACAATGTAAAAACCATAAGTCAAAAACATGATCCAACCAAATCCACCCAATCTCACAAAACCGCTAAGATCAAAATGAATAAAATATGAGAGAAGTTTTCAAATGGGAACAGCCGCATGTTCACAGGACAATAGGGATAAACATTTAGTGCCAACAATTGAACCAACATGGCTCCATACATTATTTTTACAATTTTCTTTTTAGTAGTGCTGCATGTTGACATATGAAATAGTGAATGGCTGTTTCCGTCCCTTTATTGATCGTGCCAGTGGTTCCTTACAGATTGTTGTGAACCACCATTGTCTAACAAAATAAAGAGTTTTTGAAAACAAACATTTCTCTTTGTATAAATAACATCCAACAATCCAATCATCTTTCACATAAGACATTGACCTCATCATTCATAATGAATTGCATTTGATATGGTGCTTTTCTAGAATCCCCCCAAGCGCTTGTAGGGGGTGACTCAAAGTTTGGTCACCAATGTGTAGCACCAACCTGGGTGGTGGCACGGCAGCCATTTTGAGAGCCTCAAATGTCAGGAGAGGGGATTAAGATTGATATAAGGCCAGGTTTGTCAAGAACACCGGGGCTAACACCCCTACTCTTTTGTGTCATGTGATCTTTAGTGACCACAGAAAGTCAGGACACCCATTGCACGTCCCATCTGAAAGATGCACTCTGTATCGGACAGTGTCCCTGTCACTGTCCTTGGGCATTGGTCTGCCACAGACCAGAGGCTACTGGTCAACCAACACCACTTCCAGCAGAAAGTGGTTAGCCATCCAAGGGGTAACCAGGACAGACCCTTCACAGGTTCAGAAGTGGAATGCCATGTGCTATTGCTGCTGACTATTCTACATTAAACACACATACACACATACATTATATAC
>JAVQIZ010046424.1:0-16887 GCA_036023535.2 Galaxias brevipinnis | reverse complement strand
TTGGTGACTCTAAATTGTCCGTAGGTGTGAATGTGAGTGTGAGTTGTTGTCTGTCCCTATGTGTCGGCCCTGTGATAGATTGGCAACCTGTCCAGGGTGTACCCCGCCTCTCGCCCTGTGTCGGCTGGGATTGGCTCCAGCCCCCCCCGCGACCCTGCATAGGATAAGCGGTATAGCTAATGGATGGATGGATATATAAATATTAGTCATTTATTTTTCTTTGTCAATTCATTAAATACAAAGTGAGGGAAAAGTAAATCTGTATCAAATCAATATTTGGTGTGACCACCCTTCGCCTTCAAAATAGCATCCCCTGCCTAAAATGTATGCACAGTATTGAATGACGTTTGTTAAATTAGTTGTACAGAATGTACTGTCTGAGTACAGTTAGTTGCACATGGTTGGTAAGTCATATTAACTAAAGTTTACACTTTATGCTGTGTAGTTTCAGTAGTTAGTGTCAGTATTTGTGGTCCATTTACATCATTGTGTTAATGCCAGCAGGTCTATGGTCCAAACTTGTGTTCCCATCAGAGCTGAATGGCCGCTGATTTCAAGTGAAACCTGGGAGAGGTGTGAAGTAATGCATTTTACACCTCAGTAAGCCTGAAAACTCTGCTCTGGCTAAACAGCTCCAGTTACTGAGTTGACAGGTGGACTGCTGCATTTTGCACCACTGTAATCGAGCACAGCAAATGGTGTTCTGCGTTATCCACCACCACATACCCAAATGACTTGTATAAAAGAATAAGTAGCCTGATCTGGTGAACCTGGCAAGGCTAGTATGAATTGTGACATTAGATTATTGCACTGTGATTAGCTACCTTTGAGGTATGTGTCAGTGTTAAGAGCTTTCCAACTCCCTCATCGCTGGTCATACAATTGGAAGTGACTGAGCAACCTCTCAACCTGTTAAACATATCCGTAAAGCAGACAATTGGTTAACTTTGAAGCTGTATACATTAAAGCTGTTGGGATTGAACCATCAGTAATGTTCAAAATGAGATTTGCAGTCGGAGGTTGCTAAACTGATGAGGATTTTTGCTGGATCTGCCTATGACTTTCCTATCGAATCAATGCAATTAAATTGGTGAGATTGAGGAGGAATATGTCATGATTCAGTCTTGCTTGAACTTAGCACTGTCCATGTGGAATGGATTTTCTGACAACTGATGACATCCGTTGTGGTGTTGTAGTGCGGATTTGACACAAGCCTCTCAGCACTTTCACAGAAGCCATTGCACGTTATGAAGAGTATGGTTCCAAAACAACAAATTAATAATGAATTCGTTAAATGAAATAATGAATTGATTTAATAATGAAGAAAAAAAAAGTGGTAATTTTTTAAAATATACCATCTTTAGTAAAAGAAAAACAAACAGCACTTTTCTTGATCGAACTCGCATATCAATGTGTTTAAAGATAGTGATAATTTCCAATAAATAATTTTCCCCTCAATGGATTGCCCGTCAAATGTGTGACTGAAACTCATAAGGAAAATGTGAAAGCTAGATACATTAACATTCAAACCAATGGCCACGTTGGTGTCATCGGCTGTTGGAAGAAAGACTGCGTGGTAGGGTTGTCATGGCTGACATGAACACAATAACCTCTGTCAACACAAACACTAGCCTGGCTGGTGCCTAATGCATGATGGGAGCAGATTAGACACAGCTGAATGCCCTTAGGCCCATGGCCCAGCATGTCAATGGAGCCTGTGCACAGAACAGGACAATAACTGCTTCCCTAGACATGATCACTAGAGGACAGGGGAGATGAACTGCAATGGTTAGCCTACTATCGAAACCACACTGCCACTTGCCATTGACACAGGACTCACTGCCTGCTTAGTTTACCAACATTCTATCTATTTGACTTCCTCTTCTCACCATGGAGCTCCTGCCTGTGATTGACCAGTGACAGAGGAACAGTGTGAATCAGTGCTCCCACTGCCTTTGCTGAGCCGTATTCTGCTCATGCCTCAGCCTCAATCTGGCTGTGAACGGTCACGAGGACGGCTGGTCCCGGCCTATCCAGGAGATAATTGACAACTGTAGGGGTGAGAAGGAAGAGTGACACAGGCAATTAAAGATCCAAAGCCAACCTGGTCTGACCTTCTGATCAATGGCCTGCCTCCATTTGGGACCAGCAGACTGGAGCCTTGCGCTCTGTTTTCAGCCCAATAAAGAGAGCTTAGGGAGCACCTTTGGGGCTGGGCTGCCAATATTTCTAACACCCACATTGATTCTCATTACCCTTAATAGTGTCCATAGCCTAGCTAGCCTGGTTCTGTTAGCTGGGTATAGGCTGACAGGTGATGTGCTCGAAATCTCTGAGCATTAGCCTAAATGTGTAGCCACAATCTCTCCCTACTTGTGACGCTTTGTAACAATATTTGATCATCAAAAGGAAGGTGTCTGTTAGCTTCCATGGCTACTATTTTTGCTGTGCCTCCAAAAAATGTCCCAATGTTTGATCAGGACTTTGAGTTAAAGTATTGGTTATTGCCGTCCCACATCATAGGGTGCAGTCAGAGTGTATTTGAGGGATTATCCAAACTAAAACTCCTTTCTCTCTAAAATGATGCCAGCTGTTGGCTTACGAAGAGGAAAATGAGAAGTGCCCGAATTTGTAATCCCCTAAAAACAATCCTCAATATGGCTCCTCAACAGGGATTTGTAATGTTCTGTTGTTCTTTCTGTCTTTTACAGTGAAAATAGCTTTGCATATTTTAGTGGACTGTGTAGCTATGTATTACATTTCGCCCAGTGGCTCTAATTAGTGAGTACCCTATTTAGGCCTTTGAGGTTTCTCTGTTGAGGGTTCTTTTTGTAGTCGTTTATACTGGCTGCAGGTTGGCTAACCACCCAGACCCTGGGCAATAGGCCTAAGCGGCATGCCATACTGTAGCCGTCTGCATGATATTTAAACCAAGGTAGAACATATCAGTTTTTTTGCAGTTCACGCTGACTGTACTACTGTTGAATCAATTAGTTAACTGCTGTTGACTAGTATTTTCTCTACTCAACTGACAACTGCTTGGCCCAGTTTTTTTTGCCCCCATACTCACATGTTATAGTATAACCTAGCCAAATGTTACCCTAGTAGGCCAGCAATTGCCTCTTCTCAGGCCACTGATGCTTAAAGCTCCCATATTGAGTTGTGAGCTGGCAACAGGCAGCACCCTCTCCTCTTAATGCCTGGTGCCTGAGGACAACTGACTGCCTGGCTAGTGTCAAGCAGTTCTATTTCTCCCTCTCACTCTCACTCTCCAACCTTTAACCACCCCCAAATTAAGTTCTTCTGTTCAAGTGTAGTTATTAATTCTATTTTATGTATAGTCCTATATTGACGTTCAATAATTTGAGGACAGTCGCATGTCCATCAACACTTCAAAGCCTTAATGTTTTTAATCCTGTTTTTGTTAACTAAATAGTCTTTTAGATATGTTTAATTGTTTTATCTAGTTTTAATTCAAAGCCGCCACCCCTGGTACGGGTTTTACTCATATCACCAATGTCTTGCTTAACTTTCCATGGCACTCCTGTCTTGGCCATGAAAGGCATTCTATTAAAAACGCATAGCATGGTCTTGGCACCGGCTTAATAACCGCATGACTTAAAAAGGAATCTCCTGAGTAGCTGTTGGTAACCCACGCAGCCTTGTACTCCCTCTTCTGCCCTGTCCAGGCTGATTGATGTGAGAACCAGAGACGGTGAGGCTGGACTGTGATAAAGAGAAGGACAAGAGACAGGATGCCCATCAGGCTCAGGTTAGCGGGGCAGTGCATGCATAGGTCAATACAACTAGTCAAATCCCACCGATTTGCAGTAAACAGTACCATTTTATATAGCGCATTCAGAAAGTATCACATTTACATAAGTATTCAGACCCGTTACTCAGTACTTTGTTGAGGCACCTTTTGCAGTGATTACAGCTTTACAGGTCTTCTTGGGTATAACGCTACAAGCTTTGCACACCTGTGTGTGGAGAGTTTCTCCCATTCTTCTCTGCAGATCCTCTGAAACTCTTATCAGGTTGGATGGGAGGAGCATCGATGCACAGCTATTTTCAGGTCTCTCCAGAGATGTTAGATCGAGTTCAAGTCTGGTCTCTGGCTGGGCCTCTCAAGGACATTCACACAAAACTTGTGTCCCGAAGTCACTCCTGTGTTGTCTTGGCAAGGGCGTTGCCGTACTGGCAGGTGATTCTTCTGAGGATAGCTGCCATCTACACATAGGAACTCTGGAGCTCTGTCAGAGTGACCATCGGGATCTTGGTCACCTGCCTGGCAGCCAGCTCTAGGAAAAATCCTGGTGTATCCAAAACTACTTCCATTTCAGAACGATGGAGGCCACTGTTTTCTTCAGGGCCTTCAATGCTGCACAAATGTTTTTGTGCCCTTCCCAAGATCTGTGTCTCGACGCAATCCTGTCTTGGAAGTCTATGGACAATTCCTTCGACTTGATGGCTTGGTTTTTGCTCTTGACATGTGACAGGTTTGTGCCTTTCCAGATCCAGTCAATTGAATTTACCGTAGGTGGACTCCAATCAAGTGCAGTGGAAACATCTCAAGGATAATCAATGGAAACAGGGTGCACCTGAGCTCACCGTTCAGTGTCATAGAAAAGGGTCTGAATACTTATCTTTTATACGTTTGCACTCATTTCTACAAACCTGTTTTCGCTTTGTCATTACGGGGTATTGTGTGTGGAACAAAATATGGAAAAAAGCTAGAGGGGTCTTAGTACCTTTTGAAAGCACTGTCAGCAGTCAGTTTGCCTGAAGCACTGCTTAAAATTGTTATTGTTATTTCTTAGGTTTAATGCAGCTTTTTACAATGCCAAACTCACTCCCTTCTAATTTTATTTGGCTATTTAAGAGTTTTCATTTAGTAGGCTGTTTATTGTTGATGAGATAGCCTATGGGCCTAGTCCCCAGTCTTAACTCATGTTTGCGGGCACACAAAGAAAGGGGGTGCTCAGTTCCGTCCAAGCAGCACAAACAGAAGTTGACAAGTCTCAGTGGAGGCTCCTAGTCTTTGCACGCCAGAGTCAAGGAGAATTACTGAAAGCTAAGAGAATTCCAGCAAACCACCAGTGACGGCAGAGAATGGGCAGCTCTGTGTCCCGCATCCTCTTCAGGGCTTCCTCTGACTGAATCCGGGTGACAGGATGAGGGCTAGAGCCACGCTGGAGTAAATACATGGTCAACCACCTCTGCACTAGCTGTTTCTGCTAAGAGACTTACCGTTATTTTATGTGGTTTATGGAGAGATGTTCAGTGTGAAGTGGCCTTGGCCCAACCTGCCCCTCTTCGCGCAATTACCTACGACTTCCTTAGCTTTCTCTATAAACTTTGAAAGGACTTACGATAGGCAACACGGTGGTTCAGTGGTTAGCACTGTTGCCTCACCGCAAGAAGGTCCTAGGTTCAAACCACCTGACCCATGGGCCTTTCTGCGTGGAGTTAGCATGTTCTCCCCGTGTTTTGTGTGGGTTTCCTCCGGGTACTCCGATTTCCTCCCACCATCAAAAACATATGTTCCATCCTCCTATCAGTGACTCCTGACATCCTGACCAGTCACTGCCAATTCAACTGCAGTCGGTCTGTGTGTCCTATGTGTGTCTGTGTCTCTGTGTTGCAATATGTTAGGTGAGCAAGTCTGGTGCAAATTGGCTGCCGGGGTATCACTCATACTGAGTGTTGTGTTTGATAGCTGTCAGTATGTTTGTTGTTCATTCTGTGTAATGAATTTGCAACCAATTAGTGTAAAGCACTTTGAGTCCTGATAAAAGCGCTAAAAACTAAATACAATGAATTATTAATGAAAACACGTACAAACTATGAGAACATTTTGGATCTTGGTGGTATCCCTAACCCTGTTAGTATTGATGAAGTAAAATGGGGCCACCTGTTATAAGAACAAAAGCATCACCTTTTTTCTCTCTCTCTCTCTCTCTCTCTCTCTCTCTCTCTCTCTCTCTCTCTCTCTCTCTGTCTACGTTGTAATGTCAACAAGAGACTAACTGGTGTTGATGTGATCCACTCAGACATTCTCTCTGAAAGTAATTTTGCTTACTGTGGTATGCGTGTGAACACACAAGTCAAGGCCAGTGCTGCATTTAAAGGTTCACCCACCATGGCCAGCCTTCACATATTTGACATGACATGGGAGGGTATGCTCTTATCTTTGTTGGATAGAAGACTTGTCAAAGCACACTCAGACCTGAGGATATAGTATGACTTTATCTCAATTAATCAAACTGGTGGCATGGAGTTTTTGTGAGCCCCCTCTGTGCATACATGTTCTTGTTTGAGGAAATAATAGTCTGGCTTGGCTTTGATGCTGTTTGTAGGTAATGAGGCATAACAGGAAATTAGATTTTCCAGGCGAATAATAGTTTATCTGGCATTAACTCCACATTTAGTAACAACATTTAATATTAATTGTGCAGTTTTTTAATGCAGGCCTCTGATATCAGCAGGCTTTGAGTAGGGCCTCTTTCACAAAATCGTAAGATCTGTCCCAGGACCAGTTGGTTGGTTTACCGAGCAGAGTAGCACACTGGGATCCACCCTAGAATCTGATCTAGGCATTGGGGTAACTGTATCCTGACCTGGAGGGGCTGAGCTCTCCCATGGAATTCCTCACTGTGGCCAGCCTCCAGCCCGGGATAAGAAATATCTGACAAGTGCCCGAGTGTGAGGTATTAGTAGCATGTCTCTGCGGCAGCTTCCACATATCTCTCTCCTTTGCACTTGTGCGTCTTTGCACAGTGGGGCATTTACATAAAGGCATGCATTCGCTTCGCAAATGCCTCTGGCTTGCACATACAAACACACACAGGCACAAGTTACACCTGCTGTAAACACTCCAGGGTTCAACATTATTAGTCTCAACATGGCGTTGCAAACATCTTTACCGTCACTATAGTTAAACCTCTTAATGTAGGCTAATGTGAGCTCATTATTAATATTAAATTATGACGATGAACATTGCAAATCAACACGCTTTTCATTTTTGTTAGGCGTTCATTTCTTTTTGAATTCCCTTTAGTTGACTAATTTTCATCTCATTACTATTGGACTATTAGAATTAATTTCTAATCAGATAAACCTTATCATTGTTTGACTTTTTGTTTTGAACCAAATTAAGTCTCTTTAATAGATCATTGCGATTGAACAAAGGGATTCAGTCAATATGCCCATGTGATATTGTGTACCTGACCAGATGCTAAGCTCTCCGTCATCTTGTTGTATTATTTGTCCTCTTTTTAACGTTGCGCTGGCAAGTGAAGAAAGCACAACAACCTAACATTATATCTACTAATCTACTATGTGCCACAGCTTTCTGGAGAAGTGACAGAAACCAAATATTGAAGTCACGCAGTTAATCTATGATGTTCTGCTGGCCAACATTACCCAGTGCATCAGCCTACATTACCTAGCTCCACTCAATAAGTAATTACATCTTAAGCTTCCCTCTCCCTCCAATCCTTCCTATTTTGAAAGGAAACTAGAGGATAGGATGTCTATTAATCAAATAGGGCTAACTGATGACAGCTCGCAGAGGCACCTTTGCTTTCAATTCCTTGAAGGTTTAATAAATTGAGCTATTTCAAATGAGATTTTGTTTAACAACGTGCTTTCACTTTTTCTATCATATCGATAATTGATTTTCTGCATGCAGCATTATGGAACCAGTTCATTCAAAGCTATGCGGGTCAACCACGAGCAAAAGTCAGATGAGACAAAATAAAGCACTTGTTAGTTTACATTGATAGTATCTACCTTTTTACACAAGCTACTGCATTTGATGAATTTGTCTCTTTGTTGGTTGCTTCTGAACTTACAAAGGTGATTTTTACAGAGCCGTCAACGGTTTATTCCCCCTGCATGGCAGATATTTCTGGATTGTCCTCCAATTTTAGACGTCTGACACCAGCTTGGACACAGTTTGACAAGCCACGTAAAATCAAAGGCTTTGTTTGAGGCTGTTCCACATCTCCTTTGGCCTCCATACCAGAGAGAACACTGATCTATACTCTGCAATTCAAATCTGACTACCTCAAATCATTGGTTTCATCAGAATGTTTTGTAATGTAAGGGACCAAAGGAAGCCTAAAGAAAATAATACCTTTTACAAATGAAATGGCTCAATTTAAAGAAGAACTTTTTTAGAATGAATGCCAAGGCTATAGATTATTCTGAGCTCAACAATCTAGTGGCAGGATTGGTTTGCTCCTGTGGAATTCAGTGAGTACGAAAAAAAGTATAAGGTCATGAGTGTCTCCATTAGCTCCCAAGTTTCACCCGCAGGCAAATTTTACACTGCGACAACTCTCTTTGGACCTCTGGTCCTCTACTCCTTGGCTGGCCAAGCTGCCTCTGGCTGAATTTATTGTCCTGGGTATTAATAGGCTGGTAGCTTGGCAGGGCCAGGTGGCCTCATCTGTCAGCTTAGCGTCCTGCCTTCTTGCCTGTTCCTGTGGTTGGCCACGGAAGTGGAAGTTTGTCCCCCCGTACCTTTCCATGTCATAAGAGGGCATGCAGTAGAGCAGTGCATTCGTAAGCCTTCACAATGCAGTGCCCCTGGAGGACGTATTATACTGCAGTGCATTCGTAAGCCTTCACAATGCAGTGCCACTGGAGGACGTATTATACTGCAGTGCATTACCAGGCTATTCCCCTGAGCTTGAATGGGGGATGTTTTCAGGAACACTTAAAATAATACCTAATAATAATACCTAAGCATGCCCGTCTCACCCACTGCTGTTCTTTATCTATTCACTTCTGTCCTTACTCCCCCTAGCCTCTTGCTGTTCAATGCTGTGTCTTTTTCGACTCTTTCACCGTCTATCTCCCTGTGTCAGGGCAGCCAGCTTGTCGCCAGCAGCATCTCTAGCAATGTTGTGTCTGGTGGCTTCAGGAGCAGGCCTTCCCGACAGCAAACAGGATGCCTCCCGGTTTGTGTGGTGAATAGAATGGCTGTTTATCTGGGGAGGCAGTCCTTCCCCCTCCATCACCTAGCCAATAGAGACAGCAGCACAGAGACCAACACTTTGCCTCTAGATAAAATCCCCAGGCAAGCAAGTCAGTTGCTGGACCACAGTCAACACAACGGAAGGGAAGTGACAGGGAAGGAGTGATCAAGAAGAGCGGTTTTGTTCCTGTTGAATGTTTATTTTTTGATCCGGTCTGCACTTTACTCTAGGGTAGCCTACACTCTCTAATTTTCCTTAAAAAGCGTCCTTTGTCTTTTGATAATTTCTACAACAAATGCTTGGTTGTAGTCTTAGATCAACATATAGGTGCCTTTACTAGTTATTTACTCTATGGGTTAATTTACTATTTTCATAAATGTTGATTGGAATTTGTAAAACTCTAAGGAAAAGTTAAAGATAAAAAAAAATATATATATATGTTGAGTGGGTTATTTGCAAACTCTATACACTTTTAATCAAAGAATTTCCCAGCAGGGGTGGACTAATTGTATCTAGCCAATGTAGCTTTTGGATAGAATAGCAGTGTGGAACTGTTGAGCGTATTGCAGCTCCATAGGAAAAGTAAACCCATTTCGCTCCAGCAGACCACTTAATAGCTTCAGGCAATTCAGAGGGTGGAAATCCTTCAGTCAATTGGTCCAGACAGAGACGAGTAGTGTGCTCAGTGCTCCGATCATGACCTCTGATTATGAAGAAGCCCCTCACCTGTTCAGAACTGTCTGTTTTAATGCACGGTCCAAGCTTCAGGAGGTCCTGATGGTTTTGTTTTGTTTTTAGTATGTCATTAAAAGCATCTGTCCTGTTGACCTGTATGGTAAATTTGAACTTCCATGTGAACTGTCCTTGTGCCCCAGTCACAGTTTCTGGCCACCTGTTGCTCTTACTAAATAAGCTGAGGGAGAACCGTCTGTTGCATTAGAGAGCTGTGTAATGTTTAAGGTAGCAAACCAAATTATTTATTTCGGTGTGTAAATTATGCACTTCAGAAAATAAACATGCCCCATGTGGAAAAACAATAGGATATGAAATTAGAGCAGAATATTCTGACCCAAAATTTAGGAATTTGGCCCTTTTTTTGTTTTACTCTTCATTTATCAGGATCACCTTTATGGAATTGGACCCAACTTTACAATATAGAGCTATGATATTTATTAAAGTAGGAAAACAATGTCACAATAACTCATTGTTATTAGGACAAGACTGACTAATTTCCATTTTCCAGTCCAAATTAATTGTAACAACAATTTCACCTGACCTCCCTTGATTCCGCTCTAGCTGGTCCACTGGTGAATAATAATCAATCATGTCAAACATGTTAGGCTATACCTTTTCCAGAGAAATTCTAATTTGACAAAGAAAGATTACTGTTGAACTGAGTTCAATCAGAACAACACATCAATTAACTAATGTGAACATGTTCTCCAATGGGCTGTAAATGTTTTGGAATTGTGTTTTGAAATTGGAAAAAAATTATTTCAACTGGCCAATCAAAATTTTTTTGTTCATGGTACTCAAATCTGCAAAAATCATACTATAAATCAACATGCATTATATAAATGTACTTCTGTATGTTTAATCAATGCAATAATATACTAGAGAGTCCAGCTCTATCAAATATAAAATAGGCAATTGGCTATTCAGATCTAAGAAGGTGAGGCTGACAATGATCAGCATCACCGGGCTCATCAGCTCCCTAATAAAAGGCAACATTCATTTCTGGGGCCTGGAGAGAACAGACATGGCTGGCTTAATAAGGATGTCAAAGTGAGACTATAAAGTTGTTTTTTTATGTGAATATAAAGCCGTCACTTTACACTTCACAGTTGAATTGAAATAATTTAGTGGTCCATGCTGGAGTTGAAAAGGTTGTTCTTATGATGTAATATTTCTGTGTCTGATCAAAATATAGACAAGTGGGAAAGACTCGACTTGTAGTGACAATGGTCTTCAAGCAGAGCTATTGACTTGTGTTGTCTCTCTTTTCGTTCCATAAACATCCATTACTCAGCACGGATTGTCTTTCATTGTGACATGTAGTTATGACAGGTAGTGCTGAGTCGATCAGCTCTTTCCCATTCAAGCATATTTAGGCTACTTCAATGCTTTTACTGAAGGGGGGCTTTTCTGATGCCTAGTCCACACGTACACAGGTATTTTTTTAAACGGGTGGACTAGGCCTAAGTCTGCATATTGAAGATAACCCAGTTGCCTTCATTTAAGACATTTGTTATATTTACAGTGTTAGTTGTATATTTAGGTAGTTGTGTCTTATTATTGTGCTCGTTTAGTAGCAGGTGAACGTTATTTTGGGAAGGAAACAAATACAAACATCAACAAATACAAATACAAAATAATTTTACCACAACATTAACAATGTTCTATTTTTCTAGCCGGTTAAAATTTTGACATAAAAAAGATATATTTGTTGGATGGGCTTCTCCTAGATGTCTGCCAAGAATTCTAACAGCCAAATCGTTCCCAAACTGGTTGTGTGGGAAAACAAGATGAAAAAGATGTCCTCAACCTGTTTATTGGCCATGGAAGCAAGTCAACACGTGGCTATTGCTGTTAAACAAGGCCTACTGGCTGCCAGCAGCATTGGGACTATTAGCCCTTTTGTCTGATACTTAAGAGCAACCTACAGCCTTGCTCAAAAACTACCATTAAAAAATGACTTGTCGAACAGTATTCATTTTTGAATTGCAATTGTAAGAACGTCACAGATATAACTTCAACTTGCCATAAATGACGATTGGTTGGTTTTGGTCATTTCCATGGTCTGATTTTGACCTTAGACAATTTGGTAGATGAGGAAAATTTGAATATGTAAGCGCAGTCATGGTTGAATTGGGCTTAGCTCATCTGAAAAAAAGGTATCTGAGATTAGCGCACGTTATCACTTCGATCATAAAAAACAACAATCTCAGATTTATGCCCAACTGGTAATATTATGTTCAAAGCCAGCCTGGGAAGTGCATTTGAGTGTATCGACTGTGTTTATTTATATAGCAGAACAATGCACAGAGATAGGCTAAGTAATAGCATTAGTTCTTTCAAGAAAATGATGATACTCCAATAGTTGCCATTACTGTGTATGTCTACAAATTAGTTGTTTAATGCTTTCAGCAAATTCTGTATATGGTATATTTTAAAAAAATTCACATGAGCCCATTTCAACCAGAATGTAAACTTATAAGTTAAGAAGAATCCCGTGACAAACTATTATGTGGCACTGTATGGTGCAATGGACCAATAAAGCCAACAATAAGCAATGGCATGAATTGCTGGTCCTTAGTGGCACAGGTTAGATGCCATGACAGTGACACATGAATATAATAACCCACCTACCATTTGATATTGAGAATGTTCATCATAATTTTTGTGTAATTAATGGGTGCTTTGCTTGGCTACTCTATGTAGTGAACAATTTATGGGCAAATATCATATGGTTTCACCAGACACTAAAACAAAATTATAGCTTTTTATTGGATTTTGTTCTATACCAAAAGAGAAATATGAACTTGTTAAACCGAAACATCACAGGTTAGGAGGCATAACACTGGGTCCAACAATCAAAGGTTTCATTAGAGCTAAACAAAATGACAAAGTGGCTCCATGAAGATCATGTATTTCACAAATGCCACACATAGTAGCCTAAGTAACTGAAACATGCAAGACGGTATGAAGCCTATTTTAGTCTAAATGTAAAATCTATGAAATTACTTGCCATAATTTAATCCAGAGATTAATAATTTATTCCCACAAACAAAACAAGATATGTTTTCAAAAGCTGGTCTAAATTGTTCCAATGTCTATCATTTTCAATTATAGGTAAAAAAACAAATATATATACAAAATGTATTTCAAGCTCAATGATGTTGCTTCGGTGTAGATGAGGTACTTTATCAATGAGATGACCATTCGGGTTGAAGCAGAGTTTCGGTAGAGTGAAGGTAGGAGAGTAATGCTTGGGAAACACAGATCAGGTCTTGTAAAGTCCCTATGGTTAATCCAATGTTGGTTAACACAGTGATGAAGAATTGCTGTTGCTCCCTGTCTACTGGGCCTGTTATTCCCTGCCAAGATGAATGGAGTGGAACGTGCAGATGGGCTATCTCCTTCCTCCATCACGATGTGGGCCTGTTGACTCTGATAGGTTTCTGTTAACTGAGTGGGTCCTCTGATCCCTCTGGCCTTAGCATTTCCATTTGTGTGAAAATACATGTAAGCAAACAGGGAACTCTTTGGAATGTCTTTGGACCTTTATACCATTGCAGGTGATTGCAGTGGCTTCAAATAATTTGCATTATTTTGGATTTTGTTTAGTCAAAAACACATGTTGTGTATGTGATTCCTGTTGCCTTCCATTCTATTCTTTTGCGTCACTGAAAACTGGCTTGTAACATAATTTGCTCTGTGGTTCACAAATTATTTTCCATAGGTTATGGCGTCTTCCATTAATAATCTTTACATATTAGCGTCAGTGTTAGCAAAGTTTTTTTTTTTCTAACAATAGGAAATGCTTTGGGCTATGGGTGGGTTGAGACGAAAAATGACAGCAATAATGAATGTCACAGGAAGGAGGCTGTTTTCAAGTATGATGAATGCTGCTTGTTTTTGTCATGCTGACTAAAATGAAAAAAAAAAAAGATTTTTGTTTAGTCAAAACAGTAGTCATACTGTTTGTAGTCTGATGCATTAGAACCCTTTTTGCAGATTACCAGTGTGGTGCTTAAATACCAAAAAAAGTTAATTTAATTCTCTGTTTGATGCTATCAACGTGGCAGATGGTGCTCACTGCTCTCCATGAATCTAAAACCCACTGCTTTTTCATGTCGTGTCTCAGGTTTATCTTCCAGTTAGCCTACCTTAAATACTATAATTAAATCATAGTAGGTCTTGTCATCCTTAGTGTTAGTCGTGCAAATGTCTAAATACTATTTGGCTTGGTTTTGCTGCCGTAACATCTCTGCTGTACTTTTGCCTGGCCTTCTTGCAAGGTTTTCTTGGTGTTTCTATCCTTCCCCTCTGAATCGTTAGGCCAATTTACTGCCAACCCTAGCGTGTGATTCCTGTTAAAGTAAATGCTTGGAGTAATACAGGCCGTAATTCATCTATGACTTTAACCTTAGTTTGAGTGTCCACATAGAGAACGGCATTCAAGTTTGTGTCCAATGCCAACCAGTAAGTGTGAAATTGCGAACATTTTAGAACAGCACAAAATAGCAGACTTAGTACCAGGATGTGTAGCCAGTGGTTGCCAAACATGGCCAACATAATCTGTAGGCTACAGTGGAGCTTAGATAATACAGGCAAGTACACTCGCTACTAAAAGTATTACCGCCAGAATTCTAGAATAATTCTAAAAAATAATTTGAAGTGGCTCACTTCCTCCCATTTCTTATTCCTGAACACTGAACGGCTGCTAGTTTCCTTTACATTAGAAAAGCAGAGATGCATGCCATTTTGATTGCTCTGAGACCCCTCTGTTCTTAATACATGCAAACGTAATACTCTTACTAACACTTATGTGTACTTCCTTGATAATTTTATTTCGGAGGGTTGTATTCATTGGAAGTACAGTAAGTGTCTCAAATGTGCTATACTTCTGAAGCAGAAAAGCCATCGCTATAAATAACAATACTACAGTATAGCTCTTTGACTTTTAGTATCTCGGTAGTATAGGTAGAAAGAAGTGCTTGAGCAGACATTACTATTTCCTAATCTTCAGTGTGTTCATTCTATTAAAAACGACTGATTCAGAAAAAAAAACTACAAGAACAATGCTCACCAACGGAGTGCTGTGTTTTTGTCCTGTTGGGCATTATTCAATGTGACATTTGAGGTAGTTGTAATGAATGCCCAGTGTTGGAGCTAAATCTGTGACTCCCCAGCCTGTAGGTACAGAGTTACAGTCCAGTGTTGTACACACCACCACCTTTCACTCCGGGCTCTCCGGCTTTGACTGAAAGGATGTCCTGTAAAGATTTTTTATCAATTGATTTCTTGCAGTACTTGTAATAACCTTTTTCAGACATTGTTCGTCACAGTGAAATTTAAGTTTGAGAGAGCTGCAAACCTTTCGTAATTAGCTGACCTGAAGAGGCAGGCATACTTGTGCTGATTCAGGAAAAAACATTTTGTCTGTGTATTTTGCCAGTGGCATTCTCGATTACACTAGTTGTAGAGACTAAGGGAAACATTGTTGATGTCTTTGACCTTAGATCACGCTGAAAAAGCTTTGCATTGCTCCAATGAGCTTTTGCTCCACAAAGCAGGGTGGCCGTGCCTCTTGGAGAAGCAGCTGATCTACATCCTCTTTGTCTTTTCTCTTTAATATAAATAGCTCTTATTGTGAACCTAATCCTCCTGTGTCCTTGAACAGTCGACAGAATTGATGAGCAGAGGGTCTCAGGTGGAGAACAAAGAGACTGATGAGGCCATTGTTGTTGTTCTTGTGTTCTCAAACAGGAGAATAGCCCAGCATCCAGGCTGAGATCACAAGAGACAACGCCACAACTACAAAATGTACAAAGATTACAGATCCTGCCGACCCACAGGTACGAACAAACTTGTTTTGGGGTGTGTGAATTTCTACGGAAGTCAACAGGGTACATACCACAACACCAGAGGCATTACTCCATGACAAGTGGAGTTTTCAGATTTCACATCTCAAAGGGGATTTAACTGGCAACTGTTCCACTTCATACCTGATGAGAGCGTCATTGTCCCCTAGCTAACGGAAAGCTCCCTTCTCCTCTGTCCAAACCCCTGGAGCTGCCCTGTTCTCTCGCTCTGATGCTGCACCTTCTCCAGGGGGTTTCATCAAACCTCCTTTGATCCTCAATTTTTTCCATTTGGTTTGATTTAGTACACACATCCAGACCTGCTGGGCCTCTTAATTTATTTCTGGCTGTCAAGCATTTTTGATCCGTTCTGCTGCGTTCAACTCATCCAAGCTCACAGTTGGCATATCACACAACACTTGGACATGTAGCCCAGTGAACCGCTCATCTATCAAGCGGTACTCAAACGTTTCATGAAAATGTTGTCTAATTTTCTGTCTTAAGCAGAGATGAAAATACATAAATGTTGTTGTTGTTTGAGGGCTCAACAGTAAAGACTCAAAATTTAAATCACAATATGGGTGTGTGACATATCACTTAGAGGTGCACAAAGATGAATGGCAACAAATTATTACTTGGTGTTAAGAACTTCAACATTTCATTTGAATTGATTTAGCTGACATCTGATCTGAATGATCTGAATAATTTGCTTGTGCAACACAGACTGTGGAAGGTGTGGGTACAAGAGTAGAGGCAGGGGAATATGGTGACAGACAAAGACTGAAGGGGAGAGGGGATTACAGCAACAACGGAAAATGGAGTGGTGTAAAGATAGGGTCAGAGATTGGTACAGGGCTCGGGAGATAGAGGGAACGAAAGAGGCTCATTTCTTGCTGGGATGTGACCGATGAGAATGTCCATTCCTGTTTCACTCAGACAGTATGGTGGACAAGTTGGCCAGGGTGTAACGAAGGATGCCTAGTATCTAACCTCTTTTCATCCCCCTTGCTGTGTTCACATTCCATACATATGCAACTTAAAACCCTACTCATCCAGCATACTGTTTCTCTGTTTTCCAAGCCTTCCACACCTGGAGTGTCTATCCGTCCAACATATCCCTCTGTAGCTTTTGGCTTTGTACAATGTCCTGTGGTCAGTCTCTGAAACCGTAAAGAAGTCACGTCTCAGTATGTTTTGACTAATTGGACCCAGACTAAAGACCATGTCCTCTCTGTGCCCTCTGTTGGCTCAGACATAATTAAAGCAGGAGGGGGAGGTGTGAGATTCAGGGCTACCACACCCTCCTAATTGGG
>JAVQIZ010046413.1:0-18700 GCA_036023535.2 Galaxias brevipinnis | reverse complement strand
GAGATTTCAGATTGGTGTTATAGTGGGTTTAAGAGAGTGTTCTCTCTCTCTCTCTCTCTCTCTCTCTCTCTCTCTCTCTCTCTCTCTCTCTCTCTCTCTCTCACTGCTTCTCTCCTTGTCCCTTTCACTATCGGTCGGTCTCCCTATTACACACACACAAACACACTGACCAGGTCTATCCGTTCCCAGTGTATTGAGCAGATGAAGGAGGACATACACAACGCAAATAAAAGCCAAGAACGGCACACGCAGGAAATCGTCTTGCTTAATGAGGAGGTGCACTCCTTATTTGGTAGGAATCACCCTACACAGTGGCACTTAAATAGTTTAAATATATTAGAGATACAGACCACAATTGAGGGAGACTTGATTTATTACTTTCTCCCCGTCTAATTTTCCCAGAGAAGCTGCTGATCGCCTGGGAACAAGACATTGAGCTCATTGCGGTAAGAACTGTTATGTACTTTGAAATAATACCACTTCTGAGAGCAAGGGTACAAAAACAGATGATTGCATTCAGAAAAGCCTACATTGCATTATATTCAGGTGAGGCTGCAGAAATTCACAAGGGACCTACTCTGGAATCACATTTGCCTTCTATCTATGCCCTCCCTACTCTGCAGGAGGCTAATGACTACAAATCCCCAAATTACCATTGCCAGCTCGTCACCAATCTACCTATCTTTGTTACATTTCTGTGAATAAACTGTATTCTATGCTAAATCTAAACCACGTTCCAATTAAGCATTAAACTGTCGCTATTTGACCCCAGGACTGTCAAGAGGGTGATCAGCGAATCCTGGAAGCCATCCACCAGCTGATGGGGAAGATTCACACCAGGAAACTGGGACTGGAGGACATTAACGCCAAGCTAAAGCAAAAGCTCCATGCCATGACGGCTTTACTGGCGGGCAAGAAGGTCTAGCTACATTCCCCTTCAGGACAATGTTACATTATAAAATTCCATTCATAAAACACAACATTCTTTCTGATTTGTGTTTATTGATGTTGTTTGTATAAAAGGAAAGTCCGGAATACACTGATGTTTCCACGCACTATAATGATCACATAAAGAGTAGCAGTGCAAAATGAATATCACACTGTGAATGGCTTAATGTGGCCATTGCTTCAGGCAAAAAGAAAAACAAAATGCCAAACAACCTAAGGAAAAACACCACACTTTAACCTTTATTTTCCAAACAGCATCACAAAGAAAACGATTTGCAATTATTTAATATAACAATTACTTTAAAAAAAATCCCCGATCAACTACCTTTATTGTATTCTCTATTTACAAATGTCGAACATGTTTTCAAAACCTGTACATTCCATATCTGTACACAATATCCACCAAGCAGCATCTGAACACTGTTTCCTACAATAGAATCTGAAAGGTCGTTACCAGGTCCTAACCCTATAGCACATAACGTCATCCAATTGGAGCACATACATCTCAAAATAGCACAATGGAGTGAAAATTCAATACTATGTCATATATAATAGTTTACTCGAGGTGCAGTAGATCGTCAAGTAGACAACAAAGAACACATTTAACTGAACAATAATTTATACAAAATTTTAAATAAGTATTTTTACTATGAACAATTATTTACAAACATATTCATTTATTTGCTGCATTTTGAAACCTGCAACTACGCAAAAAAGGCAGCATGGGCTTCTAACAATTTTGCCATATGAACTCAATTCTCCATTTGACTGAAAAATATTACAACATTTTGACGAGAAGATTACCTAGCAAGTAAGGCTGGTACTTTCTGAGAAATCAAATCATCAACAGCGTTGGAAAAAAGGCAACCAATGTGGGTTTTCTGCACAATGCCATACGATACTTTAAAATATGCATCAGTTTTGTATTGGCCGAAGTTATCAAGAATTCTTACAACATCATCTTTTAGGACTAATGAATATCAATCGAATTATCATTCTGAAGATCTTTTCCCACCCCCACAAACAACACCCCCTGTTAATGTCCATTGCCCCCCTCGGACAGGATCCGACTAGGCTCAGTGAAGCGAGCGGTTAGCAGGTAGAAGAGGGCGGGGCCTGGCACCAAGGCCAATAGTGGCAGATCCTTCTCCAGCTGGTCCAATCGGGAGATGGAGATGATACCATATGCATGAAGGAGCCAGTGACTAAACAGAACTATCAGACGCTTCTTCTTAGCAACAAGGTTCTTGAAGGACTGGAGAGGTAGATGAAGAATACAGAGAGATTATAATTAGGGTGACACACGTCTTAAGCAGCAGTTGTTGGTTAACATCTATGTCCAATATGAAGGGCCTAATGAAGCAGTTACGTCTGACAGACGAGCAGAAAAACAAGAAAGCAGGTCCACGAGTCTCACCTGGATTTCTGAAGCGGACATGTACACAGCAAGGGTTACCAGGGACAACACCAGAATAATGTAAGGAAAGGCATAGTCTAAAAGACAAGCAGAGACGAAAAAAATTATCAACTTGTGGCACAATGTACAAAGCCTGCATTTCTGCAAATTCTTCCTCTATACAGTGTGGCCAACAACGAGTACTCACACAGCAGGCCTCCTCCTACAGCTTGGAGTACAGTCAGGATGGGGAAGAAATACAGTGCAGCGTAGATACTCTTGAAACGGTCTGACTTCCCCAGACCACACGCTATCTTCTTCACCAGTAGGGGCCGCAGGAGCATCATCAGCATCAGGCAGAAGGCATAGTAGATGAGCACTATGGTATATCTATGGGGATAACAAAAAAATTACACACTTTTGACAAGGTGATCAGTGCTACAGGACCGCCAGGGGAAAAATACAGATCTCTTAGTAAACAACTATGCATGAGTCCTGTATGAAGTAGCCATGTAAAAGGAACCAATCCATAGGGTTCCTGACTTCAGAGACACTCACAGAGGGAAGACAGCTTCCTGGGTGCAGTGCAGGGTGGTGACATAGTCAGGACTTGGGTTGTAAAGCATGGTGTACCAGTCTGAGAGCATCTGGACCCGACAGGAGCGGATACTCATCAGGCCCACAGGGTCGCTGACTAGCAGAGTGACAACCGCAGCCACACTGCACTCCAACAGAGCTGTGATGTGCTGGAACAGCGCGCTGGAGCTGGAGGTCCACAGGAGATGGGAGAACGGAAGTCCAAGGAGGAAAGAGCAACAGAGGGGAAAATGTTAGACTATAACAAAAGGGTAGAGGGGCGGATCAACCAGTGTGTCGATCTGATCTTACCTCTTTTTGCCAGAGTACCATTCAATAAAGAACCAGTGCAGTACCAGGGGCAGCATAGCCATAAAGCCCAAGTAGAGCCAGTCATACAACTCTGGAGACTCCGTGCACTTCTCACACACCTTCTGCATGTTAGTCCTCTCTCCCCGGGGACACACCTACACAAAATCTGGATGGTTACATGACCGAACTTTCAGATACACAAGCAACAACATCAAGTAAAGATAGGTACGTTTATGTACCCCCAATTTGGTAACTTACCCCACATTCTCCTTCAAATGAGCCATTTATCCTGCCACAGTATAGTCCCGGACAAGTTGAACTCACTGAAACAGCTGAAAGGATATTATTATTTAATGAATCTTTGATTTATTTTTATGGTTTAGTCAATATCATGGAAAAAGATTTAATTTCACCCTAATATGGTGACACGCATGGTAGCCAATGCCAAAGTCATAGAGAAATAAACAAATTGACTTAGCAATAGCCCTGATACGTTCCTTGCTAAAACAAAAATAAGTAGGATAACGTTTGTCCTGTAATCTTGACAAATTGTTACAGAAAACGTTAGCTAGCATACGCCTACCAAGGTAAGGCTCTCTCATCCCTAACTGAGTTAACGTGAAGCGAGCTTCAGTGACTGGACAGCATTTCCTTTGCAAAAAACAAGTGAGCTGGCAAACCTAAAATGTTAAATATTTACAAGGTTATAATATTTCATACCCATAGTTGCCAAAATCCATGAGACACGGGTAGCTAGGTAGTACAAAATAGACTAGCCAGCCAGCTAGCTTGCTAACACCAGCTAACGTTGTCCAACTTCCTGAAAATTAAGGGGCTGTTGTAGTACGTCTACAAGGTAGACGTGACGTCCAATCTTAGATCACAGACGGATGTTGAATGGGTCCTTTTCTGGCCATCTTCAATATGTTAACCTTCGGTCCGTTCCACGTATGGCTTGTTTATTCAATACATTTAATTCTTGCATGAAGCTTGACTCTTAGAATGTTTTGGGACCACATATTTTGCTGTCTACACTGCAAGTAGCGACCCCATATTGCTTTATTGTGGGGTTGTTCCAGTACTTGGTCTGTGTCAGCAGGGCCACCGCAGTCAATGCATAATTGATACTTTTCGACATAGGCTATGATGACGATTCCTGCATCGATTGTCAATTATGAAACATGGAAACACATTATGACTACTTCTTACCGCTGCCTCTCCTTGAACCTTTGTGTTACACAAATACATTAGATTAATCAATCTTGCAAGTCAATCTTACTCCTTTTAGTCTACTCAGGGTATGTAGACCTATTAGGCCTACACCCAATCCAAATGCCTGCAGTTCACATCAAAGGTAGCTGCTTAACAGTATTTGCTAATGCAATTACAGCCTCACATTGTCATTATCCAGTCATTGGAAAACATAATTTGTTCTATTATGATGTGAACCATCACGATTGTCTTTTCTTCAACACAAAATGTATCCAATTAAAACAAACTTTATGGACTACTTTGTCAACTTTGCATGTAGATTTGTACGATTATTTTTCCACTTACTAATGATACTGCCCATATATAGGCCCCTACTTGAATATGTAAAATTTACTTGCAATATGTGACGCAGCAAATTTGTGTGAATGATTTCCATAAACACTCCCATAACAAAATGTTTTGACAATGGCGCATGTGTAGAGAGGTGATGGTACTTGTAGTCATTTAGCTTGGAAAGCGAACGGAACAGCAGAACGTTATCCCGGAGCACATTCGACTGAGTCTTGCTAAATGAATGTAGGCTAGATTTGCAGGAACCTATACAGGAAGGTGCCCATTGGATGGAGGCCTATGACTTTATCTAGAATAAAATAATATGAGCCATTTTAATAGAATGGAAAGTGCTGACATAGCATCTCATTCGATATTTATTAATACGATTGTGATAAAGTGTACAGATAGGCCTATTTTAAACGAGGAATTATAATAGGGATAGTAATAATAATAGTCTAATAATTAAAGTTTACCCCAAGCCTGTTACAAAATGTTCCTCTAAATTGTCCCATGCATTTCCCCTTACAAATAGGATAAGGAGGTCTCATATTTGATTGAACACTATAGGACAGAATTGTACACATGCTAATCTATTTTTTCTGTTATTTTCTGTGTATCACTTTATTGGAAAGATTTTTTTTTTTTAAATGGTCTTGTGTATAACCCTTAAAATGCTTATATTTGTTGACATTTTGTCTTTTGATTTGAATGCATTGTGGATTTTCAGGAACAGTGTTTTGTAAATTAAAGTAGCCCTATCTAGTTTGGGATTATAACATCAAACTCTCCACACACTTCATATCTGTTTAGGACTGCATTCCTTCCTGACCAATTAATTTTCAAGGAGTACCTGCGTAGATAAAAACCTAAAATCCATAATAGTTGCTATGACAACGTGTCTAAACGTCATTGAAGGGGTGCGAATACACGCACCGAAGGCGGAGACTTGCAAAATGGGGGAGAGAGACCTGGTGGGAAAGACATAATCTGTCTACAATGGCATGCAAGCGGGGGTTCTTGCCAATTCGGAAAGCCAGATTTGAACAATTATTTGGCCTTTGTCTTGTTTGAATAACAACTGGAAGGGGCAGACTATTTTGGCCGCTGGTTCTTCGCTGAAATAATATTCATATTGTGAAAGGGATGAATTCCTTTCTGACAGTCTGTGGATATCCCTTGTTTTTCTGCCGCAATGGATTTTCCAGTGAACATCGGTTTACTTGGCGGCCTCGGAAACTACAGCGCAGTGGACAACACATCAGGCGCGAGTTTTACTCTGGAAATTGTCACTGTTTCTCCAGTTCTAAAAAGCATTGTTACAGAAACCACAGTAGGTCTAAGCAACCTGACTGACCGAGAAGGGGAGGATCCGAACCGCATCCACATCCCTGTATTGAGCGCAGCGGAGGGGAACTCTGTGCTTCATGGAGTCACAGTAGCGGCGCAGGCGCTTGTGCTGCTGGCCATATTCCTGCTCTCTAGTTTAGGTAATTCAGCTGTGGTGATTGTTATAATCAAACACCGACAGCTGAGAACAGTTACTAACGCATTCATAATGTCTCTTTCGCTCTCCGACTTTCTCACAGCCGTTCTTTGTTTACCATTCTCTTTCATTATGCTATTCAGCAAAGACGGTTCGTGGATTTTCGGCGACCGTTTCTGTATTGCTAATGGGTTTTTCAATACCTGTTTCGGCATAATTTCCACCCTCACAATGACGCTCATCTCTTTTGACCGGTACTATGCCATTGTCCGACAACCTCAAGAAAAGATAGGACGCAGGGAAGCCATACAGCTTTTGATAGCAGTATGGCTGACAGCTGTTTTCTTCTCCATGCCCTGGTACCTGTTGCCTCACACCCCCAGTGACCTGGTGGTCCATAAAAGAGGGTTTTACCATTGTATGTATGTTTTTCACTCTGGGACCTCCCGTATGGGGACAACCTATAGTATTTCTCTGATAGTAGTGTGTTACCTCTTGCCTTTCTCTCTTATGTGCTTCTGTCATTATAACATCTGTAAGACAGTCCGTCTCTCAGAAATTCGGGTAAGGCCTGTGACTACGTATGCCTACCTCCTGCGTTTCTACAGCGAGATGCGAACAGCTACAACAGTGTTAATTATGATCGTGTTTATCATCTTCTGCTGGGGCCCATATTGCCTGATGGGGCTAGTCACTGCCATGGGGGAATACACCTTTAACCCAGCCATGGATAAGGTGGCAATCTGGATGGCTTGGGCCAACGGTGCAATTAACCCTCTCATTTACGCAATTCGAAACCCCAACATATCCATACTTCTGGGTCGAAGTCGAGAAGAGGGGTACAGGACTAGAAATATTGCTGCATACTTCTCGACGCAAACACAGAGCCGGGACGTCAGAACAAGAACCGATCGGATCCGGGACCGTTACGTGAGCAGGCAAGGAGTTAACAGCCGGTTATCATCCTCTAGCCCCGCGAATGGAGGAGAGGTGGCAATGTGGGCATGCAAGAATCCCGCCATATTCTTTTGCCGCGAGGCTCAACAGGACACTATAACTGAACCCTCAGTGCCAAAGGTAGAAACAGCTGACACCAGTTTGTGATTTTTTTAACCCCTTGATGCACGTTGAATGTTGCATTATAGATAGATACAGTATATCAAGTTTATACAAACATATAATAATAAATATACATATGTAATATTCAGAGTATTTATATCAAAGCCAGTTTGGATATATCATGTAAAGCGATTCTGTAAAGTGCCATTGCGCGTCTGGGAATATTTTACGCAGTTTTGGGCACACTTTACGCAGCAGCTCTAAGCCAGTAAATCTCGACACTGTGAATAAAGGAGTGCGTCTTTACGCACAACAGGGTCAATGGAGGACACTTTCAAGGCAAACTGTCCAGATGCCCTTCGAGGATATGACAGTTTCCCTCTTCCTTGGTTTGTGTGTCAGGTGAAAGGAATAAACGATATAGCCTCCAACATATGTTCCCTCTGGACAAACGTAACGCAAAGATATGTAAGCCATCTAAATATATCTATTTATGTGATACTGTATTTCCATTGCAAAATCTGTCATTTTAATAGTACCTTATTATTTTGTTACCTCTGAAGGTTGATCGTAGGCTTAATACAAAGGTCTATGGTGATAGCTGAGCCATTCATTCGGTTAAAATCAAAGAAAGATTAAAGAGCATGCCTTAATGTCACTCAGGAGCCTGAGGTGGCTATACATAAGTAAATTACAGGCCACATGCTCACATTGCTTAACTTTAGACACTTCACACACCTTCCATGTATTATAGGCTTCTAATGTCTTTTCCCTACTGCTGCCATTTTGTAGTCTACATGACCCAGTGTAAATAATAGGTCTTGGGCTTCTGATATTGTATGTAGACATGTCTGGCAGTTTGTGTTTTTAAATATTTTATAATCATTGTCTGTTTCTATTTTGTAATGTCCTACAGTATATCAGATGGAACATATACGTAAATTCCCGTATCCATACAGCAATATAAGTATGTTAACAGTATTATTGGCCCATATCACTGCTGCTTACGTCTTCATGGATACGGATCCTATACCTTGGGCTGGCTCTGCCAGGCTTGGGTACGCCTGATTGCCAATTGTTTTTGCACTTCACAGGAGCACCTGGGGCTCAAACAATATAAAGGAAATGCAAGTATGCTGGGATATAAGCCGTCTATTCGTTACATTCAAACTTGGCGGACAGCAGAGATCACACTCGGGTCAACTGGTGGGTGCTTGGCTGACATAGCTAACAATCTGTGACTTCATTTTTGCTTTGTTGAAAGAGAATAATTAAAATATTTTCAAGAATACAATAAATGTTTAACACATCTTGCATATTTTTCTTAATGCTAATTGTGAGTAGTGCACATTGTTTCCTAGCCTCAAGTAATATGCTTTGAAGAGAAGTTCACAAAGCTCCCAGAGAAACCTTTGTATTTATGTTGCCTTTTCACCTCAATGAAGCGATATTGTGTCCCAATGTCCCTGCATTAGTCACTCTGAGTGGAGGAGCACGGTGACTCAAAAATATTTGGCCATCTAGGTAATAGACATACATTTGTAGTCAAAAGCTGAGGAACTTTAATTATGTCGCTTATAATTGACGTTCAAATAACCAAACACATTAGCAGAAGACTGAATGAATGTAAACTTGACTTCAAACCAGGTTTATTTCTCTAACCTGATCGTAATAGAAATACCTTTCTTAAATAATTAAAAAGCAGTTTAGAAAGATCCCACATACAGACATCAGAAAAAGCCATCACACATACAAGAAAGGTCAAACAATATCTACAGTTGCTGGTCAACACAAAACTACAGGTACATAATTAGGCCCAGATTCTCTCCTTAGGGCGGCATCCTTTTTTTTTTTTGAGGAATGATTTTTTTTTAAAGGAATGAAGCATTTAAAAGAAGAAAGTCTGTTTTGGTTAAATGGTCTGTAAAAGAATGATGGTCTAAGGAGAAGTGATAAGAACAGGCTGGGCATTGTACCGTATAGGCATTCTTTATACACACATAAGACTGCAACGAAAACAGAAGGGAGATAGGTGTCCCTGACGCAGACTACACATTCAGAAGATCTTCTTTGTCAGTTAACAAGCTGTATAGGAAGTTTACCCAGAAGGTTTAAATCTGTGCCAGTGAAACTAAACTTACAAGTTCAGACAAAACATGGGATGCATAGTAGTTTACAGCGGTATAAGGTTGGCTAAATTAATTCTATTTGGCAACTTTTTCTGGCGACAGACTGAGAAGACATCCTTTGTAGTCTTTGTATAATTGGTTTGACTACACTGTATTTACAATTTTTAACACCTAACAGTATGTATTGCTGAAGTTGTGATATATTCAGGGAGGGATTTTGGCTGTTGGTATACCAAGCCAGTAAGGGACCCTTTGCTAGCTAGTAGAGGAAGATTTTTAAATTAATTTCCTCAAAGAAAACACGTTTTACCATCACTCAATGCATTGCTTTCTTACAAAACTATACAAAAACTTCAGCTATTTCTGCCTTTGTGTATCTGATGGGATCTAAATACATCTAAGTTACTTCTACGTAGCATGTGTTTATTATAAACAGTATCAAAGTATGTATTCTATTTTGTTTTGTGCTTTCCTCCAAAGCATCGTTCATTTAAGACATCACACATGCAGTACTTGCCTGTCTGTGATTTGAGTGTGTACAGTGTCTGCTCTGACTATAACCCCATGTAGACCAAAACAGATAAATTATACATCTATTCATTATTGAATAGCATATCCATATTATGGTACACCTAGAGGGCACCAGCCCCATGGTCCTAAGCTTTGTCAACATTAGTAACAATAGTTGCCCAGCACACTTTAAGATTTTGCATGTTCAGGTTCTTTGGCAGTTGAAAAGAAACAAATTCGGCAACGTAAATGACCGGAGGCAGTCCAAAAATGAAGCAAATGTTTTCCATGAAGTTAGAGCTTGACACTGATACCGCTATTTCTAGAAGACATTTCTTTGCATACGTGTCCACTAAATGACATAGTGTTATGTTTCTTCAAAACAGCAATTCCAGTTTTGTGATTTAAAAGCAGAGACTGACACTTTCAGAATGACATGGCCACAGAAATGCAATTTCTGGATGGTGAAAACATTTTGCTGAGCATTCTATGTGCGCGCAACAAACATTTTTGCCCCTGAACACAGCCAAGACAATTTACACAGTGCCTACATTGTTCAAGTTGGCCACCTCCCACACACAGTTCCATATCGAACCACAAGATGGCCATACAGCTCCACAAAGACAGAGGGGCTGTGGCCACTTTCTGAACAGGAACTGAAAATAAAAACATGGTCAGAACACCAAAAGTAGTTGTAATATTAATATTAATCATTTGAGCCATCGTCCAAGATTTTAGAAGGATAATCGAACCCTTGTCAAGATTTGTTATATTTATATCAAACTTTTTGGGAGCAAATCTTTAGTGTGGTTTGACTTCAGGTAAGCAAATTGGTCACGCTGGAAAACAGGCAAAAAGGCATCATTGCCTATTGGTCCTTCAAGCTACTCAACACAAATTTGGTAACAAAGTCCTGCTTGGTCATTTAATTTCTTCTCGTTTGCTAGTTTCTGAAGTGTTGCACTTTTCTATTGGGCTAGTGGTTGAGCTTGGTGATAGGCCGTTCCCGATTGCTGTCGGAGTTCTGGTTCTGGTTGCGTTTACGGTTGCGCTTCATCTTGGACAGGTCCTTATCGAACACCTCGCCAGAGCGCAGCGCCGACACCAGGTCATCAAACTCCCCATCCTCCTCACAGTTCTCCTTAGCTTTCTTTGCCTTCCGCTCCTTTTCCCTCTGTTCCTTCAACTAGTGGACAGCAAATTGGGAAGGGTAAGGGGTTAAAGGAAACGAGAGAGGAGAGTATTGGTTAAATGACTGGACATTTGACATATGACCTAACCATTATGGATGCCCCCTAAAACGTCACAGGAGGAGAGACATTACATAGTATGGCACTGGTGCATGTGTGTGTGTATGTATGAATATGTCTCTTGAGCGTGAATGCTTTCCAACCTGAGCCTCCATGCGAGCCCGTTTCTCCTCCTCTTCCTTGCGGCGGCGTATGTTCTCGTTCTCCTGCTTGGCCTCAGTGAACGCGGTGAGGAAGGTGTCAAAGATCCCAAAGAACTCTTCGGGCTGCATGGTGGACCCGCCCTCGCCAAAGTGGATCAGCGCTCGCTTAAACTGGAGGGGAGAAGGAGGCGGACATGGAGAGGCCAAGGAGAAAGCAACAAAACAGAGGGGGTTGTTGTCACATTTGTGTCATAACAGTGATATCGCAGCACAAATGCATGTCCTTTTATTAACACTCATAAAAAAAAAAAAAACATGTGCCAGGCATAGAGATAGCCTCCTACTGACTCAGCAGCATAAAATCCATTCCACATGGCACCTTCTATAGGTGTGTGGTGCGTGTGCGTACACGGGGGTGGGGGGGGCTCAAACTCGGCTTTGAAGCCGATACCCTTGACCCGTCTGTCTCTGTTACACATTAACCGAGTGTACCTGGAAGATCCGATGTCCTCGCGGCCACAGGACACGCCGTTAACCCCCTGTGAGTTATACCCTCTCTGCTCGGCAGCACATGGAGCAGAGCCCAGACCTTTACGTTACGGGACATGTGAAGCTTTATACGGGCTAAGATTTATACCCACCGGCTCTTGGGGGGTTGAGAGTGGCGTATTAGCCTAACAGAACTTTCTCACCCTGCCACAACCCAACATAACCTGGGTATGAAAATGCGTTCTACACCACAGCAGAGTAACGTGGCTACTGTTACGTTCTGACCAAAATGTATGGGCTGCGACTTTAACTGGACACAGCCACGACAGTCTAACCAACTACTAGTGGTGGAGACTTCAAGAGCTTTACCCTCTCCAGTCTGGCCGGTGACTTTTGACTGCCCAGGTGACTTCAAAGCATCCCTGTAAAGACTTTATGGGTGCTTGGTTATACAGCCTACTCCAGATACTTAGGGAGCGCTTGGTTAAGTGGACACCGGTGAGGAGACTTTATGAGAGCTTGGTTATGGAGCCTAGCGGTCTGGAGGACTTTATCGGAGCTTGGTTTATGAAGCCTGGCTTAGGGTAGTAGGCTCAGGGCTGTGGGAGCTTATGTAGATGCCTAGAGGCCACCGGCTGCACCTTTTTACTATTGTATGAACAGTTGGAGAGCGGGACACACCTAGGGAGTTCAGAAGAAATGTACGGTCGATGTCAAAGGTAAAGTGAAATTCAACCCACGGCCCAAAATTTCACCCGTACTCTTCCTGAAACACACACACACACACACACACACACACACAGATAGAGAGACAGAACCCCCATCTTCCTCACCAGGTCGCGGGCCTCGTTGAGTGACTCCTCGACGTCAGAGAAGCTGAAGCTGGCCACGGTGACAAACTGGCTGACTACCGACACAAACTTATCTCCCGAGTCCTGCGGACGAGAGCGCTGGAACTCCAGCTCCTGGAGGGAGGGGGCACATGGATATAGTCTAAATATATGACAAACATCTCTATATGTCATTAAGGCTTTGTTTATTAGGAAAAGGCCCCTCACCGTCTCCACGCTCTTCAGACCCGACTTCAGGTTGTTGATGTCTTTCTCTAACTCAGTCATACTGGCAACGAAAAAATAGGAGAAGAGGAACAATTAGATGAAGGGAGACCAGTGCCGATCACTTTTCAGTTAAACGGAGTGAGGTGAATAGCACTAGCTAGCCTGGGCTGGGAAATAGATCTGTGCCTTTAGGAGGGGAGTGGGAATGAAAAGATGTGTGGCTGTGACGGTCCCCTTCGGATACTGTGTAAAGGTAAAAGAAAGGTGATACTGTGGCATAGCACGCTGGCGGTGCGACAGATACACCCTTCACTAACGCATTCAGGGAACTCTCCTTTCTCTTCCCTTTGATGTGGTGCCAACTAGAGGCTCTCTTGGCTTCACACACAAACACACACTTAAAAACTCAACCTTTGGCCTCCCAGCGTTTACAGACCGTCGGGGGTTAAACTACCAGAACAGTAGTTGACCTTTCACCCCTCATGTGCTAAGTGTCTCCTATAAATATGACCTTTGCAAAGGTGTTTTTCCAAGAGGACAACACAATGAAATTCATGCTAAATTTGTTCGGGTCTTTTCTGCCCGCCTTATGCCCATTCTTCACATTACATGAGAGGGGTGGGGGTGGGGATAGTCCAGACATTTGTAATATGGTGGGTGAGGACAACAGTTGCCAGGTCTCAGCTGTCCTGCTCGCGCCCTGTCTTCGACTGGGTGTGCGAGGGTGCGCCTAAGCTGGCTCGACCCTGAGCATTACCCCTGCTCCATTCCAGTGTAGCAAAGGCAAGAAAGGATAGCATTTCTCTCCCATCCTGTCTCACTTCCAGATGACTTGAGACACAGTGTGACTAGCAGCACAGGGGACCTCATGCTACAGGCATGCTAATAGGCCCTACATGTGGACAGCAGCAACAGTTGGTATGTGACTGTGGATGAGAAACTATGTGTCCGTTAGCTATGAATACTGTACTACAGTTAACCTAGTGGGGAGTTCTCACTTGACTTTGGCAGCTTCCGGAACACTCTGGAGATCCTCCTGGAACATCGCTACCTTGGGATATTTCTGCTCCAAGATGGTGATCATGTAGTGGAGCAGGGTGATGTTCCTACACGTAGGGAGGCGGGCGCACACACACACACACACACACACACACACACACACACAAACACACACACACACACACGCACACACAACCGATTAAAAAAACGAACACACCCTCACCCTACAGTGGTACAATGTGTTCAAGTCCCATCGTGCTAATGATGAAATATATTTAGCCTCAAGCTCTCCAGTGGATACACACAAAAACCAACACACAAATTCAAAGTCAAATACAGACAAACCAAGCAGCAGTCCTTACTTGTCAATGCTGGACTTGGTGTCAGCAATCTTGTTGAGCGAGGAGACCTTGAAGCCGTAGGCGTTGCCCCGCTGGCCCTTGTTCATGTAGTTGCCAAAGGCCAGCACCACCTCCAGCAGCTGCCTAAGGCTCCTGCTCTGCAGGACCTCTTTGGAGGCACGAGACAGGGCTGGGGGTGGAGGGGTGGAACAAAGGCAGGGATGGAAGGAAGGATGAAAGATGGAAAAATATATGAAGAAAAGTCAAACTTTTTAATCCCCAAATTCATTCCTCTACATATAACTGTCACATTAAGACTTATGGTAAAGGCCAATTGATATTTGAACCCACAATCCCAAATGGAGAGAATTTGTTATTAGAGCAAAAATAAGTCTAGAACATTGAACAGTGAGGTAAAAACACCGTGTGCACCTTCTACTTTGGGCTTGACCTCGGCGATCCGCTCGGCAAACTTCTTCTTGAAGTAGAGAGACTGCAGCCTCTGTTGATAGTGGTTAATTCTGTTTTGAAGGAGGGAGGAGAACAACAATCCGTTTAAAAATAGATGAGTACACACTTTGTGTTCCTCTGAGAGACAGACAGGCCATTGTCACTCCCACGATAAAACGTTAACTAGGAGATATCACCACCCCATGCCTTGGATATGTCCTACTTCAGGGCAAACCGTCCTGTGTTAGGACTGACCTAATGAAAAAACTTTGGAAATAGACCCACACTGGACTTAACCAGTAAAGGTACTTTTTTACAGTTTTCTGCTCTTTGCTTTTCTTTGTTCAGCTATCAAGTGGGGGACAATGCAGACCAAAAAGAAATAAAAAATGAATGTCTAAATGATTTGGCTGAAATATCGCACACATGATCCCATATCTCCCCCACATTGTGATGTTGTCATAGCTACAATGTTTACAAGGAAGTAACAGCACAGATGATGGGGCAGGTCAGCGTCTGTAGGAAGTCTGTTTTCTCACCGTCAATTTGGCTTGTTACGGAGTGGAAACTATGTTGTAGTAGTATGTGTGTGTATGTGCGTGTGCGTGTGTGTGTGTGTGCGTGTTTTGTGCTTGACATAGTGGAATGCTTTGCATAACAACACCTGCATGTCTGTATTCCTCCAATTTACATCCTTCTAAACGTTGAATGGAAGAATGGATCCCAACCCACGTAAACTAAGAGCACACTATTCACACTTCCTTCAATTCTTATTCCCAAACCTAAAGGTCATAGATAAGATTAAACAATAGCCCGTGGTGATTGTACTACATGCACCATCAGCTTGGGCTTATCAACGAATATAAGGACTTGTATTGTGTGTGTGTGTGTGTGTGTGTGTGTGTGTGTGTGTGTGTGTGTGTGTGTGTGTACCTGCTCATCTCGTAAAGGAAGCGGTCAGCCTTGGCCATACGATCCAGGTCATGCTTGTGCTCCTCTAACAGGTCAACGTCAGCTTTCTCTGGCACAAACTTTAACAGCTGTGTGCACATGCAAACACACGCACGCAAGCACACACACACACACACACACACACACACACAGAGGGAGAACGTCATTGTTTAAAGTTTGAAAAGACAGTGATAAAGATATGGTAACCGACAAGAGATGAAACGATTTGGCCGTAAATGCTGAATGGGAAACCGTTCTAAAATAACGGCTCAAATCCCCAGACTTTGGTTTGGCTCTTAATCTGATCCAGAAACAGATGGCCAGGGTTGGCAGCTGGTTCTGATTCTCTCTCTCTCACACACACTCTCTCGTTTCTCTCCCTTTTTTTTTTCTATCTCACACTCAATCTTTACAGTAGACCTCTTCTCTCTGTCTGCATCTCTCTAATTCCATTTTACTTTTCTTTTTAATTAAAATGTCTCTTTGTTTCTTTCTCTTTGTGTTTTGCCTACCCAGAGCTCTCGCTCTCTTTCTCCAGGTCCCTCTCTCACACTTCCTCTCTCATTCTGTCTCTCGGAACCCACTAAGAGCATTCAGATGCTTACACAGTCCTAACCCACCAAATCCTCCACAGCAAAGCAGCCTAGCTGAGCTGGAACACTGAACACACCCTGGCCCAGCCCCTAACCCCCACCACCCTCTCCTCTGATTAGACTCCACATTAAAGCTCCCACCAGAAGGGAAATGAACTCGTAAAACGAGAACACTCTCCAATTAACTCTCACACCCTTTCACAAACACGCACTTTCAGGGAAGCCTCATAATTCATCTTGTAATAGGTACCTACAGTTCAGTGTGTGCGTCTGTGTTTTTTGTGTGGGGGGAGGTATGGTGGTGTGTGTGTGTGTGTGTATGCAGTCTCATGCAGCAGGGTGTGTGGAAATCGGGTTAAAAGGGGGACACCAGTGAGACTGTGGGCTGATGTGGCCGCAGAAGAATGTGAGAGTTTTACAGTGAAATGGACGTCAGCTGTGTGCGTCAGTTAGGGCTTCGTGCTTTACAGAAGCATATAGGAATGTGTGCCGCAGCCTGTCAGGGTGCAGAGAATCTGCAGGGCACCGTGCTTCTTCAGAAAAACTAGGACAGCTACAATTACTTGCTTGTGATAAGGTGTGGAGGGTCAAATAAGGGATGAGTGATGTGTGTGTGTGTGTGTGTGTGTGTGTGTGTGTGTGTGTGTGTGTGTACCTGCTCGAGCATGTCTTTGGGCAGGTCTTCCTGTTCGTCCATCGTCAGGATGGCTCTCCTGATCTCCACATTGGTCAGTTTCAGCCTGTAACAAAGTCACATCGTCATCATCATCATCATCATCTGTGGCGTTTCTCTTAACTACGCCCAAGGGAATATTCTTAACGCTTCATTCTGAGCAAAGCAGCTCCTGTCTCCTTTTACATCCAGGTCAAAATACCAATAATAGAAACACTACATTAAGAACAGAGTTAAGCTTTGATCTTAGTAAAACATGATCTCTCCAGAGAGTATTGCTTTCATTTAAGTGACTATAAGACTTTCAAATTCTGTAGATTATTTGGATTTGCTACTTTTGTTTTAGCATGGCTAATTCACATTTATACAGTTGAGACACTTATTTGTGTTTTTCTGACAGCTACAGCTACCATTTTTCTTAAATGACGAGTGTGACACGCCAAATGTGTGCTCAAACCCCGTTGCACTCACTACATTTAGTGCACAAGTGATTTCCTGGAACTAATACAGTAACAATCCAGATAACGAGCCGAGAGCTCTCTGTGTTGGTGTGTGTTGCTATGGAGGCCAGGGGAGGGTAGCCAGAAGTAAGGAGAGTATTCTGGTTATTATCACTTGCTAAACATACACACACTGTTGAGGAAACACTCTCTCTCTCACACACACACACACATGCTGTCATTAAAGCTGAAAAAAACGCATATATCACCCTGACTGAACCCATACACAAACATATAAAACTCCCTGTAAACTTGCATGAACTTTTAACACACATTCTTTAAAAACGGCTATCTGTAATCCCAAAATAAACAAACTGCCAGCTACACTAAGTTAAACAGAACCATTAGGGCAGGAGAGCTTTTTATGACTAATAAATTCATTCAGCCAGGTCTGCATATGGTGATGCAGTACTAAGTCTGGTAAACAGAGCGCTTGGGGCATGATGTAACACCATAATGGACTCAGCTGGCTACGATTCAACCTTAAACACCGTGTCAGAGATGAGTAATGGTCCCACCTCCGCCTTCAGTCTCCGCTAACGTGAAGAGAACGCGGCTCAAACGGTAAAACGCGACCATAGAAATGAAGACAATGCCCATTTGTCAGAAACTTTCCACCGGTCGTTAGACTGTAGGATGCCCATTACAATGGGAACGAGGGGAAACTGAGGAGAGCTCACGCTATAAGTAAGAGTCAAAAGCCTTGATTATATTCACTGTGGAGCTTCCCACGAACGTAGGCTTGCTTACTTTAGAAAAAAAAAAGAGTACAATGATCAAAATAAAGGTTGGGTGGCATTTGTCAGAATTGTTGAAGCAGTGGTGTTGTGGTATGGTGGGTGGCAGACAGTGATATAAACCTTGAGAGGAGGATGTTGCAGTTCTGCGCCCGGCGGCCGTCAATTACAGACAACTCCTTGACCTTCTTAGCCACGGTGTCATCCTCCGAGTCTTTCTGCTACGGGAAAAAGAGAGAAAGATTAAGAATAAAAAAATACATCAATCACATCAAATCATAAAACAAAAATGAAGAGAGTAGGAGAGGCACATTCAGAGGGAAATGTATTCTGAAAGAGTCGAGTCAGCACGTGCACGCGGCAAGTAAAGCCACACTTGCTCATTCGTCGTACCCAGGGCTGAGCTAAGGACGAGGGACTGAACGGAGCTAAGGACGAGGGACTGAACGGAGCTAAGGACGAGGGACTGAACAGTGCTAAGGACGAGGGACTGAACAGTGCTAAGGACGAGGGACTGAACAGTGCTAAGGACGAGGGACTGAACGGAGCTAAGGACGA
>JAVQIZ010046411.1:0-58684 GCA_036023535.2 Galaxias brevipinnis | reverse complement strand
CCCCCCCCCCCCCCCCCCCCCCCCCCCCCCCCCCCCCCCCCCCCCCCCCCCACTCGTTGAGTGAGGTGTGCACAGTGTACACACAGCAGGCCCAGGGAGTGAGAGACAGGATTACCTCTCCGGGGTTTGTTCTTGGAGATTACGCATGTAATGATTTCAATCTCCCTGAGAGCTCAGTGGCTTGTAAGCCAGAGAGTGGCAGATGGTTCTTAGATCAGACTTTCTGGACAGGATTTCACTTGAACCTGTTGCCATACTCACCACTTGCAAATAAGATGCCACAAACACACACACACAAACACACTCACACACACACACACACACACACACACAAAGGCTACACAAATGCAGATGGTAAATTCTAACTGTCGATCCACTCATACTTGCACAAAGCATTACCACAGACAGTTAACGTTGGAAGCTAGAGCATTGTGAGAGACTGCTGAGTTGTCCTCTCAGTATGTTTTCAGGCACACACGTCTCTAACTCACAGGTGTATCATGTAGACTAGCACATACTCTCTCACACCTACAAACAAACATTGGTACACAAACATACCCGATACTTGGAAAGGTCAATTCTCAGTGAGTTGTGTAGTTGATCCAACAGTTTCACGAACTTCTCTCTCTGTAAGAAATGCAATTGTACATATATTACTTATCTGGTAAAAAAATATATAAAGATAAATACACACACTTTTGTTTTCAATAAAATATGAATCTCCAACAACATAATCAACTGAAATCAGGGTCAGAATTACCCCAAAATTAGAGGCAGCGAAGCGGTCGGAGGCAGAGATGTTGGTGGTGGCTGTTGTAGTGTGGGCAAAGTAGGCATTGATGTTAGCTAGCAGGTTACTCATCACTGCAGGAACGCCAGGGCACATGTACTTGGAGGACAAGCAAGAGAAATGCCTGCAAAATAACAAAATAACAATGGGTACTTCAGGCTGTTAAAAAATTAACACGTCACAGAATGGATGATGGTTAGATGGTCCATATCTTATCCCTTTCAGACATCTGACATATTGGTGTTTTTTACACAGAAAAAATGATACCCACGTATTTTAACACAAACAGTGCATCTCTTCCCCCTTCGCAAGCACAAGCTGTTTTCAGTGTGGAATGCCCACTTGGCAGTTGGAACAGTGAGATTTTCCTTTTCCGAATTCGTTCCAAATGAGAGGAAGACAGAGAGGAACTAGCCACTAAAAGCACATAGGCAACAGTCTAGAAAATAACAATGAACTACACCTCTTGGCTGTCTCCTTCTCTCTTTAGTCACACACACACTTCTCTGGCTGAAGCAGAGCCAAGTCAGCTAACGATAGCTAAAAAAGTGACTGTCAAACCACTCAATTAGGATTTATCTACTTAATTTATTGCTTCAGGTTCTAGCTTTTTTAGAATAACCTTCAATTAAATACCAGCCTTATAAGTTGATTTTATAAATAATTATTTGAGTTACAGTACACTTGTAATAGTCTCAAACAATCATGCTATCTAGACACTTTTATCGTTGAGGTGTGCAACAGTGCTACAACTGCACTGACTGCTGATATCATTGGATACCATCCTACTATGGACAGGGCTATGCAAAATATATAAAAAAACGATTTGTTATTTAATGTTGACTTCAATTTCTTCTTCACCTTTGTCTGCAATTCAAAATGGCTTGAAAAGTAGAGAGGAGGCTTTTCATAATTGAATTCATTGCAATAAGCATATATTTAAACTTGGTGCAATCCCTCAGAGTTCAAAAATCGTTTAATCGTTTAAGTACACAATTGAAGCAGTCCAAGTGTTGACAACCTGACTGCGACACAAAAATTAGGATGCCCATCACAACCGCAAACCCACCCTGAAAACTAACATGGAAATATCTCCGTTCTTTAGGAGATGAAGACAAAGCTAGAGAAATTACTTCAGTCTCAATGGTTGGCCATCACTGTTGCATAGAGCCATTGACTCTTTGTTTCATGATCCCATTCTGCTTATCCTCTTCATTTCCACATCACTGGATTCTAAGTATCACCCACATAAAATGTGTCAAATCTCCACACTTACACTCAGACCCACTAATAGTCACACGCGCACACGCACACACACACATACACACACACACACACACTAACACACGTGAGTGCCCGGCCCTCTCGCCATCTGCGTCAGCACTACCCAGTAGTAATTAATTCAACGAGCCTGAGAGGCTTTGGTTTGAGTAGAGATCTGTCTGGGTGAAAAGCATATGCTCCTTTTAACAGCCCAGCGTCTCGTCTTGGACCAGCGTGGGCGGATTCCCCAGCTTTAACTCACACGGCCAAATACATATACACTACATACTGTTCAGTGTATAAACAGTTCCCACTGCTGCCAACAGGAAACGCTTCGTTCTCCACGAATCAAAGGAAAGCAGTGGTTTGCGGCCAGTGTAAATGTACTTGTACGTCTTTGTGAGGGTTAGTGTGCGGGGCGTTAGAGTGGACACGTAGATTCTTCGTGGCATGAGCTCACTCTTTCCCTTTCTAAAGCCCGGGTAGCACAGGGCAACGTTAGGGTGGAGCGAGTCGGAGAGCATCGACCATTCCAACACAGGGGCATGTTGTAGCAAAGAGACTGTACTTTGCAAAATAATGATTTGTTGCGAATGACAGACCTACTGCACCTCCCTTGAGTACAGCTACACGAAGGCACGTGTGCAGGAAGACACACATGCTCACAAACATGCACACACACACACACACACACACACAAACACACACACACACACACACACACACACACTCAGTCAATAAAAGGCCTAATTAATTACGCTGCTTTCAGCCTCCAAATTACCCAGGAGCACTTGGGGGAGGCGAGCAGGGAGAGCGATGATAGCTTCCGCTGAATTCCCACGGCGCTTTAGAGCTGGATGCTGTAACTCCAAAGCTCATTTTCAAAAGAAAGGCATTGCTTCTCTTCGTCATGCCCTGCCTCTGCTGCTAATGCACACATGCATGCACGCAGAGACAAAAAAAAAACACATACACCCACACACACCATTTTGTGCCGGCAGAACAGCCCAGCGAGCGAGGGTGAAGGGGCTGGGCCTCGCTGTGAGGGAAATGAGATTGAAGGACAGATAATGTCTGCGGACACAACAACAACAAAATGGTGAACTGTGAGCGAGGGTGGCGACGGGGTCTTTGTGGCCGCCGTGGGATTTACACAGCCTTCCCGTCAGGACTGATTGGGAGTCAGGGCTGTGTGACAGAGGGACCCTGGGAAGGCAGGGCCCTTTCATAAATTCCCGTCGAAGCATAATATGCGGTGCGGTGAAAAAACGCCAGGTTTAAACGAGGTGCGGGTCTGAAGCATTAACTCCACCCGAGCAGGCTGTAATACCCCCACTTAGTGCTCCGCCTGTCTGCTCTCAGATAGCCTGGCAGGCGGCTGCCATCACTCACAGGCCACAACACGCTGTCACACAGAGACGCCGCCGCCACCGCGCGGCCGCAACACCCGCTCCTCGTTGCCGTGGTCACGCAGGCGACGGAGCACCGCAGCGGCACGTCACGTCGCGTCTTCACTTGAGAAACCCGACGTTCGACGAACAGGTGTGACTGGATTTGCATGGACACACGTGCGTGCGGGTGTGTGTGTGTGTGTGTGTGCGTCACTGGTGGAGAGTGTTAACGTGCATATCCAGGATCAATGCAGCGGGAGCAGGTTAAGAGGTTTTCCAGTGGAAACCCGGTTCAATCAATCGGAGCATGACAGAGGCCTGCGAGCGCTCAGAGTGACCAGTCTGCTGAGACAGACATCTTTCCTCTCCTCCCTCTCTCCTGTTGTCTCTGGCTCTGCTCCACTCTGGAGAATGAGGCCGTGATGAATGGCGGAGGCGGAGGCCAGAGAGCGAGGGAGAGTACTCACGTCATGGCCTGATAGATGGACTCCACTCCGTATCTCATGGCAAACTCGTCCACGATCTCCTGGGAGACGTCGTCAAAGTAGACCTTCCACGCCTCGTCCCCCTTCACCTCGGGGATCTTCACCTGCCCGTTGTTCTTCACCTCCGTCAGGTAGTGGAACAGGTTCTATGGACAGGGAGAGGGGGGGGGGTGTACAGGAAGACCCTTTAGACGCACAGCAGAACAACTGGGTTGTCCACCGCGGTTAGCACTCGGGCTAGTCCGCGACGTTAGACGGGGCAGTGACCTGACACGTTTCACATATGCTGTCAGTGGGAATGGGAGCCGCCGGGAGGTTACCTCGTGCAGACAGGTGTACTGGCCGTGAGGGGGAGCCACCTTCTCCTCCCCCTTCATCTCCACGCTGATCTTCAGCCTGATGGCCCCGGACACCGCCGACTTGTCCGTCCTTTTGTCTGCAACCCAAAGTAAGAACACAGAGTTAGGCTTCCACAGCAAACCAGACCAACCTAATCACAGCACCGCAACGCCGTCACCGCGACTACGAGCTGCAGCACCACTTGCATGTCGTTTCGTCATGCTCGATGCATAATGAATGCTGTGTGCATATGTGCGAACGTGTGTCCCTTTTATTTTTTTTGCATTTCAGCCTCTGTGAGCCTGCAGCAATGTCAACCCCTTTGAGCTTTGACATCCCTATGCTGTCCAGGGTGATGCCTACTGAGTGCAGCTGCCTGGAGGAGTAAACAGTGTTGGGTTTGACACACACACACACACACACACACACACACACACACACACACACACCTCCGTTCTGTCTAGCTGTTATTTCCACCACAACACCGATGGCCAACCACCGCTCCTAAATGAGGTCAACATTCTGACTGTCAGGCTGGAGCTGTTTTGGATATTTATTCTGGCTAGCCCCCCCCCCCTTTGTGCCGGCCTTTGTTTACACAGCTGCCTCATTGACGGAAATCACCCTAGCCAGTGAAGGTTGAGAACACGACAAGTGAAAATGTGTCCATGTGATCAAAAATGTAACGGCAGTTTAAAAATAGGGAGCAACCCAATTAAAGAGGAGACGGGCCGTTTAAACATTCACATCAAATATTTAAAACACGCAGAACCGACGTAGTAAAGCATGGCTGGGTCTTACGCTGCATGGCCTCCTTCTTCTAAGCCAACAAAAGAGTACGAATCTTCAGCCATGACGTCTCAACTCACTGCCAATTCCAATTCCAACATGGCGACGTCCCACTCCCTCGGTTTTGACAGTGATTCGGTTACGTACCAACGAGACACAGGGGACACCTTGACGGACAGGGTGGAGCGGACGTACCCAGATTGTACCAGACGTCCATCTCTCCGCTCAGCATGCGGACCTCGATGATGGTCTGGCCCAGGAAGTCGTCGGACTCGCGCTTGAAGTGCTGCTTCACCCGGGACTTGATGTCGTCGTCCTCGTCCCACACGCGCACCTTGATGCGGTCGGTGGCGTTGTGGCACTCGCTGCGGGGGAACAGGGGATGGGAGACAAACACGGCAAGGTTCAACAAAGAGTGACAGCTCATCACAGGGGATATTCACTGGAGTGGAATGCGGTCGAGTGCACACGTCTCAATTGAGAAGAGGAGTTGAACACACTTGTTTACGGCTCCCCCTCACTAACCTTCTAACCTGAAGGGAGATGGTCTCTCTTGAATTCAAATGAGTGACAGCCCAGAGGTGTGTGTGTGTGTGTGTGGGTGTGTGGATGTGTGTGTGTGTGTGTGTCTGTGTGTGTGTCTCTGTGTGTGTGTGTGTGTGTGGCTCATCTAGCATGGCAGAGTGAGATTTCATGGGAGCCCACCATGTCTAAGCTGACCTTTGACTAGAATAATGAGCCAAGTTTTATATTCCTCGCTCCCCAACATCTTGATGCCTGCCTTACAGTGTAAGCCAATTGGAACCACATTGTCTAGAAAAAGCCAAACGTGATATGCAGTTCTACTTTGGGCCTCTCCAGGCAGCTTTGTCCAGCAATTTATTTCAATCGTTGCCAGCAAGGAACCCACTAATTTACCAGGTACAAATTGGAGTGATTTGATTCAGTCTATGCTCTCATCCCTCTCTACTATAAGAAATACATAATCCCTCAAACCTTCCCTGTGTGCAGACACTTTGAAATTCTAAAGATAGTAACAGCAGTGAAAGTCAAAGCACTTTGTCCAGAAGTTTCATAACATCGCTTAAACCCTCAGATTACATCATGATTTAATGAGGTGCATAACGCAAACAATATTCAAGCTGCATTTCCCCCCATGTAATCGCCCTCAAAGTGCTTACTGCAACTGCAGCCTGCAGTAGTGCTTTGCCAAACATATATGAATGTATCGCTCTATTAATCCACCTCTTTGTGTAAGAGGGAGTAGTTTTATTACTAGAGTCAGGTAGGAAGCCTGGCCCATAATAACCATGGGGAAGGCGCTGTTAAGATTCATCAAGGTGTGTCACAGAAGTCCTTGCTACTCCTTCTGGGAACAAATCCATTTGTGAGAGTACTGTATGTTTTTATTACCACTTCACATAGTTATGTGGCCATAGCATGGGGAGGGGCAGCACGTAGTGGCTGAATAAGAGGATTAGTAATCTATTGCGTATAGCCTTAATCAAATGCCACATCCAACGGCACTGTTCAAGAGCAACGTGGACGTTTTTCTTCCAGCTGCCGCGACAGACGGCATTCTACACTTAGACCTTTGGGTACTCACAAGAAGAACTTCTCATCCCAGACTGGATTCAGGTTGCCGAAGATGGTCTTGGTCCTGCGTTTGGTCTTGCCCACCTGGACAGTGACATAGGGGTCACTGGAGCCTGTCTTATCCTTGGCCTGCAGTCCCTGGGCACACATCACTGAGGGGGGGGGGGGGCAACAGAAGAAGAGGGTGGGGGAGTCAGGGCGATGCATTCAGTTGGGCCCAAGGAACAGAAAGGCAGGCTGAACACACTGTAATTACATCACAGCGTCAATCCAGACACATATCTCTGCATCTGCATATGTCTCAGAGTCCTAAATCAACCAGACGCTGCTCTGGCGAAATCTATCGGACACGGTCAAGTCAACAGCCTCACCAAAATATATGGGGCGTGCACATAGTTGAGACAGCAGTGAGACAGTAGTATTTCATGGCACCATAAAAAGGGGAAAAGATACTGGGCATTAAATATGTATGAGTGACAGTCTAAATAATTCAGCATACATATATCCTCAAGCCACACACTGACAAGGATTGGTCGGTTGAGTATAGGGGGCTTGGACAAACTGAAGAGTTATAGCCGGGTTGCCTCAGGCAACTACCAAATATAATGACATGAAACTATCTGGACAAGGCTGTGAGACAACAGAGGGCCAGAAAAGGTGAACAGGAGCTAGACTAGAGGAGTATGAAAGATAAGGCTGCCATTAAATGGACAAATACCGGATATGTAAACATCATATACAAGAAAAACACTGGGGTGTGAGGCTGGCGAAGGACAGAAATGTCACTGAAAGCATGTCCATCTCTAAACGTCAGGAGGAACTCATGTGGAATGTCTCTCTCCTCCTCCAACTGGCAGATAAGGTAAACACATAGGAGAACTCAAGCTGGCTGATAAGCAGTTTCTCACCGTGGTTGAAAATATTTCACAGCGAAAGCTGATATGAAATATCTTATATTTAGCTGATGTGCAATAGCTCATGGTCACTGTGAGAGTGCTATGGAATCAATGCTGGTCTGCATTAATCAAATGAAAAATAAAAAAATAATGAGCCAATAAATAAATTCTAAAATGAGAAGTTCGATAAGCCCTGAAAGATAGATTAAATCGGCCCAGTGTCTCTCTCTCTCTCTCTCTCTCTCTCTCTCTCTCACTCTCTCTCTCTCTCTCTCTCTCTCTCTCTCTCTCTCCTTCTCTCTTGCTCTCTCTCTCCCTCTCTCTCTTGTGTATTGACACTGGCAGAAATGCAAGCCGGGCAATAAGTCAGAGCAGCGCTGGGGCTGGGGCCTGGTTTCCATGGAGATAGCAGGGTCGAGGAGCTGGGTCTCAAAGGACCAACGGCTACGCCCCAACAAGAGGCCAGCCTGTGTGTGAGCAGACTGCAGAGCATGAGGACTGGACAAATCCAACCCATCAGCTCCATGTTCTCAGCGGCACGCTGGTGTCAGGGAGACAGCCTTTAGGGAACCAGGCGAGCCACCAGAGGGATCGAGCATTTTATTAGTGTATCAAGTGACTGATGTTATTTGAGCCTGTAACAAACATCTCCGTGCAATATATGTGTCTTTGCTTTTTATGAATGCAAATCAGTAGTCTATACACTCAAGAATGGTTTGTAATGGTCTTGGTTCAAGGGGCAGGCCTCAGGGTTGGAGGTCAGGGTGAGGGGGAGTGACCAGTCATCAGGATATCGGCTGGCTGTTGGCGTCTTAATGCCTCTGGAGTGATGTGAGTGCCTGGGTTAATGGAGGTGACGAGTTCAGAGGTCAGGAGTGTCGGGGAAGCGGCTGACCTGTGATGGTGATCTTAGCGGACCACTTGGAGGTCCCCTCCAGCACCGCCAGCTTGGCCGTCTTCAGGTGGGAGGAGAAGTCCTCCTTGGTGATCTGGAACATCTCCTGGATGACCTCAAAGACCTCCGGCCGGTTCTTCTCGCGGATCTTCATGCGCTCCTTCATAGCCATGATGATGTTCTGAGTCTTGTCCTCGGCCCCGTGTTTGGAGCTCTTCTCCACTGCCCCTGGAGCATGAAGACAGGGAGCCTCAGAAATGCACTGGATACACTGGAGAACGTCTGGAGTTGGGACTTTGTTTATACTGTATATCTATCTATGTGTGATAATATAAAACGAATAACGGCAAGATGAGAGAGGGGGGAGGGGAGTAATGTGCGGCTGTGCTTTCTGGCGTGTGTCTTTAATCGAGTTATCGGCCTGTCATCTCGAGTGAGGTCATGAACTCCCACTGAAATGAGATTATAAATGAATCAGCATTTGAACGGGAAGAGTGAGTTTCACAATGGCCAGAGTGTAACTAATCCAGTTAGAGAGTGTGAGGGTTGCCGTGAGCTTCACCCGGAAGCGTGCCTGTCCGACTGTCTCCGTTAGACAATCGACCGATGCTACGTCAAATCAGATTTGAGAAAAATCCGTTGTCACTGAACGTAGCAACCGTCAATGTAAAAATGGTTTCACTGGGTGTAGCAGACATCACAAATGCAAACAGACCCTTGTGTCAAGTGTGAGTTTATGTGTGTTGGGGAAGCAACGATAACAAGAGCCAAAGCTTTCTGCGCTGTTCACCAGAGCTGACTAAAAGGTCTAACAAACAGGTGCGTCAAACTGAGCTACAGGCTGTGGGTGTGCTGATGTGTGCGTGGGTCAGGCTGCGTTGGCTACTTTGGAGGCAGTCAGCGTTGAGCAGATCCTGGCACTTCTCATGGCATTTGACGCCACACTCTGAGCAGCGCATGCCCTGGCGGGCGATGCCCCATAGCAGGCCCTCGCACTCGTGGCAATAGGTGGGTGCCGTCGCCGTCCACACCTCAAAGTTATGAGGGGTCGTGGAGGAGATGGGGTAGATCAGGGCTTGGAGAGTCTTCCTGAACACGTGCAGCTTCTGAAAGGACACAGAGAAACAAAGAGGGGAGATTGAGAGCGACGATTTGCCTGAACCTTCTCTAATGAGGCTGGGAACTCGATGGATTTGACACTATGATTATGTTAGGTTTCTCCCCAAACAAGCTTACATTTCAATTTATGTCCACAGAATTCAATAGGGCTTGGGGAACATGGAACAGTAATTTCCATGTCATAACATTGCAAATGGGTGTTCTCTACTGAGCAGATCAAACTCAGCAGGGCAAATTCAAATTGATCTGCGTGTTTGTTTTACAGGCACAGCGTATTTACTATGTATGTCTGCCTTAGCAATTCCCCTCCGATCAATGGAGAGGTCAGACCTATGAACGTTTGAGGGAGAGAAAAAAAAAGACATCAAATTAGGATTGGATTAACATCCTTTCCAGCCCACTGGTCTAGTACAGACGGAGTGGTTTTTACAGTTAAAAGCCTCTTCAAACTCTGTCCTCTGGTGAAGGCCTGTCCAGGCCAATCGTTTCACAGTGTGGGAGGACTCTTCAAAGTGGAGGCTTCACTGTACCAACCCAGGAGACTGAGACTGAATAACGGACTGAATTTGCCAATTCTTGACTGGGGGTAATCAATGAGGGCAGTAAATAAGCCTTTTACAGTGTGCGCCGTGCAGCCAGATAAAGAGAAACGTAGGGCAGTGAAAGATAGCCTGTAGAGAAAATAGGTCCTCTCTATTGAGCCCCCCCACCCCACCCCACCCCTCCCCTCCTCCCAGAGCACAAGTGTGCTGACACCGTATTGCATGATCTGTGTGCTGCCGGATTCTAATAAAGACGACTGCTGCGGACTGCACACACACGCACACACACGCACATGGATGCACACTCGTGCGCACACACACAAATCCCGCACCGTCAGGCAACAATCACATGGGTCCATTAGGGTGACGGACGAGGCTCTGGCGGCGTTTGAGAGGTCATTCTTAGTGGGCGGCCCGGCCGTGTGTTTCCGGTGCCGTCCCGTGCAGTCTGTTGTGGTGTCGAGTCTTTGCTGGCGCTGCAGGGCTTTTTAATGAAATTCCCAATGAGAGAAGTCAAGTTGCAGTTTAATCTAAGACAGATGAGGGAAGCAGATGACACCGTTTCACCCACTGGCCTTACCCCCAGGCCTCGAGCAACCGCAGGAAACCCCGACAACGAGATTTACTGTCCTTTAGTAAGAGCGGCCAGATGAGCTGGGCAAACCCATGGAGTTAGGGCTAACCCCCTCACATCTCCCTCTCTCTCTCTCTCTCTCCCTCTCTCTCTCTCTTTTTCTCTCTCTCTCTCTCTCAATTACAATGCAAGTATTATTTGGAGAAGGGCTGGGGGGTGGATCACATCCCTCTTTTCAGGAATGGCACCCGATACAGAGAAAGCTTCTCTCCCTGTATCTGTCTCCCCGTCTGATGCGAGGTGATTGGCGTGGCGAGGCTTGTGTGGCGCTGTGCGTTGGCACAGGCAGCCTAAGATAACCACGGCGATGCTGCACACAGACGCTAGCCCGTGGCCGTATTGATCAGTGACTGTCGCCGCGTCTTTAGCAGTGGGCGTGAAGCAATCTCATCTCTCCTCGCCCTCTCTGCACTCCAGACTGGCGTTTCCCCTGTTCACCTCGATCCTTTCCATATCGTTTAGTGTCCCCGGCCCTATCTGTTGGTATTACCAGGACTGAGCACATCAAGCCCCTCTCACTTAGTAGCTGCTAAAGGACTGTGTAGCAAAACAAAGGCTGGCTGTCCAACAATGACACACAGGCAGCCAGCCAGGTCTCACATGCTGTTTCATTCTGCTCTAAAAAGCAAAGAGGCAGAGAGAGAGAGAGAAAGCTGAAAACAGAGCGAATGATAGAGGGGAGTCAGATAAGAGTAAGAAACAAGGAGAGAGAGAGAGAGAGAGAGAGAGAGAGAGAGAGAGAGAGAGAGAGAGAGAGAGAGAGATGCGATCACAGGAGTGGAGCTGGGTGTTAACATCTGTCCATGAAAGACAGCGTGCCTCGGCCCCCTCTGTTTGACGGTCCTGCTGGCGCCGTGACATCAGAGACATGGGGGTGGGGGGGGCACCTCTCCTGCCCCCCGCCCCGGCTCCCCCAGCATATGGACACGTTCTCAGAGTCCCCCTTTCACTCTCCTGGACTTAACGCAGCGGATAAAACTCTTGACATCTGCTCGTCCTACTTAGAACTGCTGCACAATATACAGCTCTGCTCGGGACTCTGCCTCCCTGGTCCAGCCAAGCGCTCAGTCCGTGCTGCTTTTATCAGGAGGCAGCCGGCCGCTATCGGGACCCTCCTGACCCTTCAATCATCAGCAAAGGCTGGGCTGCAGGATTAAACAACTCCACGGGAGCCGTGGGACGCTCCTAATCACGTAGCCACATATTCACAAACGCTAGGCAAGTGGGCACCAGCTCTCTCAATGAACATGAGGGAAGGGGAGCACAGTTTGATTCTAGCCTGTACCAGGCCTCTACAGACATACAGTGCATGGAGACATAGATGGGCCTACAGTGTGTCTGTGTTTCTTGTGGACACTGCATTCCACGGATGTTTGCCTCCCACATCAGGATTTATTCATTCAGCGGGAGGAGAGGCTTCCAATCAATTAATGCGGAGCGCTCTGGAGAGGTCAGCGCAACGGAGGATAAATTCCCAGACTATCGATTAAGACATGATGCTCTTTGTCGGCCGGACGGCCTTCTCCCAGGCACAATGTTCATCATTAAATGCAGGTGGCTGTTTAAAAAGGGAGGCACGAGGCCATCTCTTAATGACCTCCTCTGTGGTGGGCCCTTGCTTAAGGAGCCAGGCTCATCCAGCAGTACGAGTGCATCCCGGGGAGTAGTTAAATCACCCCACAGTGCTCTGGATTTACATCATAAAACCACAGGAACACTATAAAATCACGTGCAGTGTTGGTCGTCATGTACCATTATGTGTACGCCGTAGGCCTAGTAGCTTTGCTACAGTTGTAGGATGGCTGGTGACTAATGGGATGAAACGTGGCTGTGTTTTTAGGGCAATAGTACCATACCGAAAGCACCTATTTTCCATTTAGAGCAGAGTTTGGTTGTTTGTTTGTTCCAGTCCATCCTTCTCCGCCCACCGCCCACCCGTCCTCCTTATCCCTGCCCTGGCCCTGACCTTCCTCCTCAGCCATGAAGGTCTGGCAATTGCCTTCTGCAGAGAACATCCTATTTGCGTTCTCTCAACGCCCTCTTGATGACTTCCGACCCAATACTGGACAGTGACTTCTGTGCAGGCTTTGGAAAGGTTACCTACCAGGTCCTCATTGTTCAGGGTAGATCTGGTCACCAGGGCAAAAGAGATGCCTGCCTTTCGAGCAGTGAGAGTCTGGTAGGAAGAAATCACAGATTAGGACAAATATTACAAATGCCCACATATTATTCTGTGCTATCCATTAAAAAGGCATATGTATTTTTCTTCACTACAGTATCTATACATAAGCACTTATGCTAGGACACTTTATTTAATCAAATTCCACCATCTGAAATATGAATTAAATAAATCAAAAACATAGAACTAAAACAAATGACACATAAAATAAACAATACATTTTGCAAAGGAAACTAAATGAGCTACCCGACTGCAGTTTGTCTTGCCTGATCAGTGAATTTGTTTATTCGTCGGAAACTGCTTGCACAGCCATTTGGGTTTTGAGATTTGCCCAGGACACAGCAAGGCAAAAGATAAATCTCTCCACGAACGTGCCAGTTGGAAATATCTACGAGAACGTGGCAACGGGGAGCTCCTAGCATAAGTTCAACATCGGGCCAGAGACAGATCAGATTGACTTAAGGATGGCGACATAAGACTTACCAAAGCCTGCAATTTCCAGGGAGCCGTGGAAGGATGGCAGAGAGACAAGAAGACTGAATTAGAGTGGGAGTGGGAGGTGCAAGGGCTTACGCAGAGCAGAGTAGCAGCGTGTCCATACTGTATGCATAGGCGAGTCAGCTGCCATGCAGGACTGCTGGACTGAGCGTTAGAGCGATCCTCATCTGGAGAGATCCTACTTACGTAATTCACTGTTCATTCATGCATTACAAATGTTCTAAATTGCACTCATGCTTAGCATTTATCTTTGGCTCTCTCTTTGGATGATGCACTGGCATTGGTATATTTTCTGCTGCCTGTTCTGCACGTTAGTTTGACACACACAGACAAACACAAGACACACACTCAGGTACGGGTGAAGCCAGATATACAACACGGACTCGCACACACACGCACAGTACACTGAAAATATAGTAAACACACACACACACACACACGCACAAACAAACAAACACACACAGAGATACGCACATTAACTAGTATGTAAATCTCCACTGGGAGATCCAGCAATAGAGGGCACTTGTTAATCTATAGGCTTAATTTACGAGTGGAGGTTATCCAACAAAGAGGAATGCAGACATGGACAGCTGAGAGTATTGGATCAGTCTTTACCACCGCCCCCTTATCTATGGCCCAGCCATGGTAAAGATCCATGGAAGCCATGGAGAATGTTGTAGGGAATGTTACCTCTACATGAACTTAAAGAGTGTTGATGTAAGTTTTATTAAACATGCACTGGCACTGCTGAGGTTGCTGCAGGCATTACAGTTCGACCCTGTGTCCAGATGTTAGCTGTTGAGGTATAAAATAACGTGCTTTCACATAGATGTAAAAAAAACAAATGTATCCACCATAGGGGTGGGGATCCCTCCCGTCCCAGCTAATTAAAATGCTGTTGCTGCCCTGAAGCAATCAGACAGCCAATGGGGGACATCGACAGAGGAGAGGCATGAGAGGGGACCAATTAGACCGCTGATTACTGACTTCATCCCCAATGTAAAAGGATCTCTTCACTCTTGCTTTTACATGATTTAAAAGCCTCACACAGTTAAATCAGAAGTCAATGAAGTCCTCAGATATATTTTTGTGTTAAGTTGTCAACATTTCAAATTTAATTTAATGTAGAACTCCTGCCGAGCCCAAAAAAGAAAGCATGGTCCAGCATCGGCAAGGCTGAAATCTGACAACTCACTGAAAAATATCACCCATAGCTATGATGGGTTCATGTAGGAATGGCAAATATACACGCAAAACCCAGAAACAAAAACGATAGCCCATACTTACCAAGACATTTTGGTTGGTTATTAATTTCATGAGAAATATGGACAAATACAGCATCAACTCATGTTGTTCACTGTTATATTAACATTCATCATGATCTATGCCTATATAACATCAAGCTGCATTCTCATTGAACTAAGGCCGATTTGGTCTGTCACTCCTCATCAAGACACTGTTTGTACTGAAAGTCTTCGATTTAAAAATCCAGGGTTTTTTAATAAGAGGTTTCATTGAACAAGTCTAAATAGTTTTGACTCGTTTCTAATTTAGTTCATAGCCAAGTATAATACATGATGATGAAGCACAGACACTGAGGCACAAGACAGACACATACGGTACACAAAAAGACAAACCATAACAACCACTAGAACTACTCTCTGCTGACTGTATGTGTCCTGTCATTCTAAGACAGGGTACGACTGTAGACTGAGCTGGCACATTGCAATAGTACACTGCACTGTGGCAGGCTTATCTGTGGAATATAAAGATTACATTATAATCAAACAAACAGGGGTTCATTAGTATGATTCGTTACTAGCGTGCTTTCTAACATAACTGGATGAGAGAGAAGCACAGCTATGGATACATTTAACATACTCACACAGTCAACTGTCCTGGGCTGCAATTTGAAAATACTCACACAACACATTGCGGGGGGCTGGATTGCATTGGTGTGGCATTATGTAGGTGGCGGTCAGATATATTTGACATAAATCACACATAACCTCGTTGAGGCAGATAACTCACCAGGTCTCGGACAATGGGCATGGTCCTCTTGCGGCGTAAATCTGGCATGCTGTCAATACCATAAAGAATGCTGCCAACCCTGGGGAAGCAGACAGGTTTAGAGTGTATTAATATCATAATAATGCTGTGTGGGGAGAGGCATTACCACGTTGAAAGGGCCTGGTGATTTACACGGCTGGCCAACTCCATGGATCATACCTTGTGCTCTTTCTCCCAGGGCTGTCTCTGTTAGGGCTCCAGCTAACCCGTCTCACCCTCACATGTAGCTTGCCCAGGCCCTCACCTGCACGCTGGCTACCCCCATCCTGTCTCACCCTCTCCTGAAGCTGGCCCTGACTTAGACTGTGCCTCCGGCTAGTCAGTCTCACGCCTTCTTTTACAGTCTACTTTCCTAGGAAAACAAACAGTCTCCTTAATGTGCTTTCTCTCTCTCTCTCTCGCTCTCTCTCTCTCACTCTCTCTCTCTCTCTCTCTCTCTTATTTTCTCTCTCACCAGGACGGATGCTCCTGTGATTTCTCCAGTGCATCAACTCTCCTTCGCGCTTCCCAATAGGCCCAAAGACACTGTCACCTTTCCTGTCACTCAGAGGCATCCAACGACCTCCAAGTTACGTCACAGGCCTTCTGTCTCCCCGGATACAGCCGTCAAGCCTCTCCTGTGACATCACTGCTGTGGCCCCCTGGAGATATGAATCTAGAGCCTTCCGATAGGAACCCCGCTATATAATCCCCGTCTCAGCCCATGGGCATTGCCTCTGCTACAGATGGCTGCTCACACAGATGACAGCAGAGCAGGAGGTCTGCATAACCACATATCATCTAGTCTGTTTCCTGGTGACATTCTGTCATCACTGGCTTTTTACTTCCGACGTGTTATCACTACTACAATTAACCTCGAGTTGCAGTACTATGACGCTGGGCCAACATGTCTCTTTGTATCCTGAGCTGTAATCTGTGAAACTATGATGGAAAGTGTATTCTTGATTGCTGAGTTTATGTGTGGCAAAGCCTCGCTTTTGTAACATGAACAGCATGTCACCTGTCTGTGAGTGTGAGCCAGTCAGACGGGAGATGGGGACCCTACTCACCCTCCACTCTGCAGCCCAAGCACCTTGGGATCCAGAACATTGATAGTCTGCGGAAACAGGTCGCGTGTCAGACACCACTTAAAACATTGGGAGTAGCAGCCACTTACTGTACCGTGCACACGGAGGGAGGCAGCACGCACAACAGAAACAAAACCACGGACTCATTTGGAAATGCACAGTGACTGGGGAGGTCAGTGCGGGGCCCGCGTGAGATAAAACAATGATATGAGAGAGGAGGAGTACAGCACGGGGGAAGAGAGGAGAGCACCGCGGGCCAGAGACCAAATTAGTCCGTGTCAATGTGATTTGCAGTGTGGCGGCTCAACGCTAACGTTGCCCAGTGTGTTGTTCGTGGTGCTTTGGGCCGAATTGTCTTGTTTCATAAGACCTCCTCCTCCTCACTGACCCAAGTGTCCTGTGTTCAATCCAAATCACTAGCAGGAAGGAGGGGAAGAGAGACATGAACAAAGTTGAATGATGATGAGGAAGAGGAGGAGGGGGAGGAGGAGGAGGACGAGGAGAAGAAGGAGGAGGAGGAGGAAGAGGCCACAAGGCTCATGCAGCACTGTGAGTGCACAAACAATATGGTGGTCACACACATACAGGGGGCACTCACTTCCCATTGCATTCCAACTCATAGCGGGGACACACACACACACAGGCACACACTCACAACCAAACACAGACACACTGGGAAACAACGTGGGTCACGACGAGGGATGTAAAGCAATGGTTATAAACCTTGGCGTCCAAAGCACTGCTATCTGTGAAGAGAAAGGAAGGAGAGGGAGGCAGAGAGTTAGACAGGAGCGACTCACAAAGACACAGTCAGAGACGAATCCACGCATTAAAGCCCGGTGCAGTTTGACGTTAGACTTCTTTGTTTTCCACATCAAATGTACGCTAACATGGAAAGGGAATCCCTGTGGGTATGAGGGAGATCGAACTATGAATAGAAGAGTAGTAACGCGGGGAAAATCACAGTCGCACGAAAAAAAACCGCACGGTTGCGTCTTTGCTCCAAATCTGTCTCTCATAGAACGTTTGAAATCAATACGGTGGAACCCAGGCCTGGCTCGGATCAATAGCGCTCTTTGACACGCAGTACCATGGGCATTTAACATGTTAGGCAAGACATGGAGACTGACACTATGTTGTCATTTCGGAGACAAACTGCAACACGGCCGTCTGTTTAAATAGGTAGGAGTGAACAGGTACCGCATAATGACTCTTCTATCGATCTGGGAGGGATAATGCCAGCATAATTAAGATCAAATGGTAAGACACAGAAAACTGCTGCTTACATGAGATGGAGGAAAGGCTGCTCAGCATATAAAACGGCCATTGAAAAGTGATAGTGATCGCTGGCTGTTTGCAATGCGTGTTGACAGGCCAATGTAAGGCCATCACTGATAGGGAAATGGAATATGTATGAGTGTGTAGCCTGTAGCCCCCTAAACACAGAACAGTAACCAATAGGAAACAAGGATGTAGCGTTATACAGATGGGCCCTAGATCCCTGAAATGGAAATGCCATTGATTTGTGGAGATGAGCAGTTGGTTGTATTGTGAGCGGTGTGTAAAGACAGCAGCAGTTAAATCCAACCGGTCCGTGGTGAGCAGACACGCATGGTCACGGACCATCAACCAGGGCTCACTGGAGAAGCTGGCCCTGCCCACGACCAATAATACAGTCCAGAATAACACCACCCCTCTGGCACCACACAAGCACCAAGGTCAACTAAAGGTGTCAGGCGTCACAACATAATGCAGCACAATCACACTGGATGCTGCAGATGTAATTAAAGCCCAGAGTTGGGGTGAAACGACGCGACACTTCCTTATAATCAATTGTTGAGATACTTCAAAAGCACCTCTAAATAGTCTGAGCCCTTATTGGTTTTGTTTCCTTCTCTGTGTGTTCTTCTCTGGAGAACCTCACTGTCCCTTACTGTGCAAGAAAAACCTGACTTCTCTATCATGGTCAAAAGCGACTATGCAAGCTTTTAGCTCCTCCTAACCTCCTTTTCTTGTTGTTGCCTACTGATTTGAATATGCATTGTAAAGTGTCCTTGGGTTTTAGAAAGGCGCTCTTAAATTAAAGTTATTATTATTATTATTATTATGCAAGCCACCCCTCCGAAATCGTATGAATCAAAAACTTAATTGAAAAAAAGATGAGCTTCGAGACAATTTTTAAGAACCTACACCTGCTTTAGAACGGTCATACACACAGCCTTCCCTGGGTTCAGAGCAGGGACGGCTCCCACAGTCCCACCACAGCAGAAGCTGACACAGATACTCTAGTCAAATGCACTCACAGCAGCAACACTCACCGTTCTGAACAGCTATTCTCAACTGTGACTAAGCAATTGTGACTGAGACAGGCTAGTGTTAGATGGTGCGTTAGTTTCTGTCTCAACAATATGACCAAAGTCCCTGCAGCCAGGCATGTACTAGAAATGCTGGAGTGGAGGCTCTAAAGCACAATCTAAATAATGCCTTTTGTTTTCACGGGTTGACTTGAGACGTAAAGATTTGTTGATGAATAAACGTAGATGAATACACGTTATGTGTTCATCTTGCGAGGACAGTTTCACTTAATACAACATTTCCACCGCATACTGGCATAACATACTTCAGGACTTAGCTTTGACTCATGAGACTGGACGTAAAACTTGATGACACACAGCTAAAGTTGTCAATTACGAGATAAGGGAATCCACAGGGTCCAGCTAAGTCCAGCTAATTCAACGTATAGGGACCCCAAAAAGTTAAGGAAAGCTACAGGCATGACTTGAGCAATGTTCTAGTTTCAGTGATACACAATGGGGGTTCATAGTGTGGACTGTAAATGGTGGAGCCATTGCTTTCCTTTTACTCAAAAGGGTGTAAACTGAGTGCAATGGGAATTTGCTGTTTGAGTGTGGAGTGCCCTGAGTTGGCCCATATCAGCTAAAACAACTAGAACACAAGTGCCATTTCTCTTTCTCTGCATTTTTCTTTACACCTCTACTGTAGATACGGTGCATTGAAATAGAAGAGGGTCTGCCGTCTTACCTCCCCTAGGAATAAGCAGCTACTTCACGCGCAGCAGACCCATATAAATATTCTAAGCAAGGCTGACCTGGTTACAGAATGCCCTTGGGAGTGCGAATTAGCATCTCAATACAGAGGCCTCTGTAGCCGAGTGAGCACTGTGCTGGCATGAGCAGAGAGTCCCGCTGCCCAGTGTCCAAACTCCCCAGCACGCTTCACAACGTGAGCACAGAGAGCCCACGTCAGCCGACCAGGGAGCTCTGTTCTAACTAACTGTACAACAAGGCCACGCCAAAGACCCGTCGCCCCATCCAGACAGCACAGGGAGCGCCACTCGACAACGCCTCAACTAAAATAACAGTAAAGCACATAACCTATGTATAATTTAAAACCTTACAACGCAGTGGTAGCATGCTTCATTTGACTTTAGCACAGCCTGCTATTTTTCACCATGGCCTAAATAAATGGTTTATGGCAAATGCATGTCACAGTCTAAAACATCTGTTTCGACTGTCTAATTTTTGTGCCAGCAACCTTTTAATTATTTACTTTTGTTTAAAAATAATGTGTTCATATCAGACTAATTGCATCACTTTATATAGGTCTGATGACATATCTTACATAATTGTTGCCATGTGCAGCCTGTGTAGTAAGCTACTACCGTACAGTAAGGGTTTACTACCTCCTCGGAGTGTACAGGGAATCACTGTGGCTGTCCACATGTAGGTCAAGTGCTGCTTACCTAATAAATATGAAACAGGAAGTTCTTATGGTCCCTTTATAGCCTCTAGCAGAGAGCCTTTCTTCATTCCACTTGAAACCGTATTGTTTGCTACACTGAATCAATATCAACCTCTTACACACTCTGCAAAATGTTGTTTCCTATGCCACAGTGTGCCTTAATAGATATACCTGGTATTTAGCTTTCACCTTTTATACGTGTCAGTGTATTTCATAAAATGAAATGGCAAAGAAGAATGTTTTATCACTTTCCATTTATGAGGGTAAAACAAAATCGAAAGAAGAAAAGAAGCGCTATGAAAAATATAAATTGTACTAGCCTACTTCTACTGTTACATTATGAATAATAATATCAGCGATAACGTTGCCCTAAAACTAATACTTACTGCAAATGCAATAGAGATACGCAAATGTTTAAGGGTTACTTTGTGTCTTAGCTATTGACTGAAGATATGCTACTAATTCAAAATGATGAAGGTAGCTCTGGTTGTTGCGGCATTTTAGACCAATTCCATTTTGATGAGAAATTACCAACTCACTGTAAAGCTATCTGACAAGCCATCGCAAAACTTCTTCAGCTCCGCAACACAATTAGTGCTGCAGCCTTCCAACACAAACCCAAGTGTTACCCTGACCTTACCCCTAACAACCACCTGCAGAGCATGTCCTCAATCCATTCCATCATTTCACACGAAATCAATACCTGAAAACTTCAAGGGGGACTCTAACACGCAAAATCCGTTAAAAGTCAAACAAATCCTCAGGACTAGAGAGACAGAACAAGGGGTTCCTATTAGTCTCTGGGGAAAATTTTCAGTCATACATCGCAAGTCTCACCTGTCTCAACCACATATCTGATCATATGTAGCCTCACTAAATCTCAATTAGGCCTTTTTCATATGCTGCTAAATTAAAAAATAAATGGTTTTTCCGTGAAAAGAATTTCGAAAGAATCACAAAAGCTTGAATAGCTTACTACTGCTTGCAGCTACAAAGCATTAAATCAATTGTAAAACAACATAATATAAGTTCGAACCGAGTTGTGCTTTTTTTTTTTACTTGGAAAACAGTATAATTTCTATGTACTGACAACAATGTACAGTTAGGTGTGTAATGGGATGTCAAAGGTACCATTACGTTTCCCACACCGTCTGTAGAGGCACTATAATGAGCAGTTGATGAAGAGTGTGTATGAAATGTACCTCCAGCCAGGATCTGCTGCTCCAGCTCAGCCATCTGTTTCCTGTAGGCTCTCAGCGCTGCTTCCTTGAACGTCGGACGGATTCGCTTCTTGGGCGGAGCCTCCGCCGGCTTCTCTTCCGGGTCTGGGACATTTCTGTTCTCATCCTCCACCTGTTCCACTCTCTCGGACACTTCAGAGGCCTCCTCTATCTCCTCCACGTCCTCTAAGTCCTCATCCCCCTCTTCCATCTCCTCCGTGATGTCATCATTTTCGTCCGGCTCGACCACGTCCACGTACTCCACCATGGCGTCATACTCGGCAGTTTCTCCCGTCAGGTGGGTCTCGTCGTAGTCCTCGCTGTACTCTTCATCCAGACTGCAGTCGTACTCCAGCACATTGGCCTCCTCTTGAGTTGCTTCGTGGCCCTTTGAGACTTCCTCTTCTTGGGAGGCTTCATACTCCTGAGTGGGGTCAGGGTCTTGGGAAGCTTCAAAGTCCTCAGAGACATCGTAGTCTTGTTGCAAGGGTTCTTCTTCCGTCTCCTCCGTCTCGTTTGCGTTGCTTCTGTTCTCCAGGTTGGCCAGCACCTGCTCCATTACCTCTACGTAGTGCGTCTCATCGTCCACTGGTGGCTCCCCAGCCAACACAGGAGCTGGCTCCTCCTCCTCCTCCTCCGCCTTGTAGACGAAGGGCTCGTTGAAGACGTCCGAGTCGATGGTCGTACTGGAGTCATTGGCGGTGGATGTGGATAGAGTGCGGAAGCGGCCCATGAAGGATGAGCTAGCAGGTTCTTCAGGTGGGGCAGTTTCACTCGGAGGGCCTTTATTCCAGACAACCCCCAAGGCGGACTTTGCCCGCTGCAATGTAGAGCCAAAGCCAAAGCCAAATGATTTATCGGTGAGGTCAATGCTAAGCCTACTACTCCAGGACTTTGGAACCTCTTCCACTTTCTCTGTCCTAATCTCACTCTCACTCCGGTACATGGTTGCAGACTTATTTGGAGGCTGCTGGAAGCTATGATTGACATCGAGCTCAGGGAATTTTGAAGCCTCTTTAGGGGGCTCTTTGGCGATTACTCTGGGAGCCTGTTTAGCGTTTACCATGGGAGCCTCTTTAGCAGTTACTTTGGGAGCCTCGTTAGCAGTTACTTTGGGAGTCTCTTTAGCAGTTACTTTGGGAGCCTCTTTTGCAGTAACTTTGGCAGTCTCTTGAGCAATTACTTTGGGAGCCTCTGTAGCAGTTACTTTGGGAGCCTCTTTAGCAGTTACTTTGGGAGCCTCTGTACTGGTTTCTTTAGGAAGCTCTTTAGCAGATACTTTAGGAGGCTCCTTAGCGGCAACTTTTAAGGACTCTATAGATGTCACCTTAATGGGTTCTTTAGGTGATTCTCTAGGGGTTTCAATGGGGCTCTCTTTAGGAGTTAGTCTAGGGCTATCTTTAGGGGAGTCTTTGGGGGATATTTTCGGGGTTTCTATTGGACTTTCTTTAGGGGTCACTATAGGACTATCCTTAGGGGTCACTATCGGGCTTGCTTTAGGGGTCTCTTTATGGGCTACTTTAGGAGCCTCTTTAGGGATAACTTTAGGAACCTCTTTAGAAGTTACTTTTGGAGGACCTTTAGCAACCTCTCTTGGGGTTACTTTGGAGATTCCTTTAGTTGCTTCTTTAGGGGCATCTTTAGGGACTACTTTAGCCAAAACCTTTGGTGCCTCTTTAACAGACACTTTGACAGGTTCTTTAGGGGAGACTTTAGGGGATTCTTTAAGGGGCATTTTAGAGGCCTCCTTAGGGGACACCTTTGGACTGTCCTTAGGAGTAACTGTGGGGGTTTCTTTAGCTGTCACTTTAGCAGTCCCTTTGTGTGTCCCTTTAGGGGCCACTTTGGAACTCTCTTTAGGGGAGACTTTAGTGCTTTCTTTAGAAGTCACTTTTGGGCCCTCTTTAGATTGGCGGACAGATGTTTTTACTACTGGCTCCTTCTCTTTGATAGGGAGAGCAGTGGGTAAAATGGTGGTGACAATAGGGGGTGGCATGGAGGATACATGGTCAAGGATCATGAAGTCTTCCTCCCCTTCAAATTGCAAATCTACCTCCTGACACTTGGTGATGTTTTCAGGGAAGCCTGGAATAGTTGAGGGGTCAAAAGGGCTGCTGACCTCTGATACGAGGTTATGCTCCATAGAGGCATCTAGGCCAGAGTCAGCGCCATGCTCTAGGTGAGACCAGTCCTTCCAGGGAGAAAGGTCCCCCTGCAGAGAGAGCTGGGAGCCACTGTAGTGGCTTCTGTCCCCAGACATGCAGACCAGTCCATTGCTCACGCCGCTGTCAATGGTCTCTGTGGTCTCTATCTCATTATGTTCCACGTAAGGGGTGGTGTCTTGGCTGAGGGGGTGGCTGGGACTAGCATACCAAGACGAAGCCATGTCCTCTTGCTTTCTCTGCCACAGCTCCTGGTCTGAGGATGAGAGCAGCGAGCAGCCATTGGTTCGGGTGAAGAACTGACTCTCGGAGAAGTCTTCAGAGTACGACTGACAGAGCTTGGAGCAGTCCGACTCAGAACGGCTGAGCTTAGGAGTGGAATAGTCACTCTGGGACAGCCAGCCAGGGGTCAGGTCTGAGTAGTACTTTGTATTTTTGTCTGCGTCATCATAAGAGTCATCGGCATAATGCACTGAGCCTGAGTAGCCAGCCTCATCGCCAGACCGGCAGGGGTCGTGTGACCGCCGCTTTTCTGATTTACTTTTTTGGACAGGCTTTGAAATGACCATTGCATATTTATTCCTGCTTAGCTCGTCTAGCTCTTTGTCACTGTCCATGGAGTCCCAGTCATCACTCTCCACTACTTTCTCCTTCCCTGAGGCCTTTATGTCCATGCTCTCGTAGGTTTGAGAGGAGGACATTGCTTTCTCTTTCCTCTCCTTTGAATCATGAGTCAAGCTATCTGTAGAGACAGTTATGCCTGTACCTTTGAGTTTATAGCATTTTTTCAAAACCACATCTCTATCTTGAGGTGTTGAAAATATAACAATAATAGGCCGGGGTTTTGCGTTGGAACATTCTCTCTGTTGTCCCAGCCTATGGGCGAGTTCTATTTTAAGTGTTTTATGTGCCTCAATAAATCCCATTTTATCTTTGAGAATTTTGTATATTAGAGCCTCGGTTTTCTCGGACTTTTCCTCGGGAACATTAAGGAACCTTAGAGTGGCATTATTTGACTGGTGGCTGATCTGCTTGATGTAGTCATGAATGTCACGGGTTTCTCTCCTGGACTGGACAAAGCCTGAACGGAGCTGCTCGATTTCACTCTGCACCACCTCCACACTGCTGGAGATCTCGTCTATAGAGCTCTTCAGCGCGTTAACGTGGCCCCTCAGCTCAGACAGTTCAGTCTCGATCTGACTGATGCCTTGCAGCTCCTTGAAGATCATCTCCATGACATCCTGGGTCTGACTGATGCAGCCTGTGGAGGAGGATCCGGGTTCTAGGGTGGAGCTCTTCTGCTGCCGGCCGGCCCGGTCCAGAGACTTGCTGCGGATGCCCAGGGTCTTCCTCCAGTTGCTCACCTCGGAGTCGGAGGAGACGCATTCCTGACTCTTCTTCCATTTCCTTAACTTGCGCAGTGCGCCCAGTCGGAGAGTATGCAGACTGGAACGTTCCACCCGCTCACCTTCCGAGCTACCGTCAGAGGGTGCCAGGCTTATGAGGCTCTTCCTGTTCCGTCTCACTGGCATGGTGTGAGACTTCTGCACATCCAGTCTGCGGACGGGTTTGGTCTCACTCAGGGAGTCAGAGTAATTGCTGTCAATGGAAAGAACCTCCTGGAATATATTCTCATTGTTGTTTAACAGGCGAGCGTGTTTTGGGAGTCCGTTTGCGATGGCCACTCGATAACTAAACGTGGGTGAGAGAGATGAGCAGTCGTTCTTACCGTCGTCGTCTTCAAGAGATATATTACGTGCCGAGGAGCATTTGGAGATCTTTTTGACAGTGGTTTTAAGGGTGGTCGAGAGAGTTGGATTACGTGCTTGCAAATCAGTGGTCAATTTGGGATCTTTGTGTTCACTGCTCTCTTTCTTCTTTGTAGGATTGGCCAATTTCTTTGTAAACATTCCTTTGCAAATCTTTTCAATGTAGGATGATATGGTCTTTATAAGGGCAGAAACCATGGAGGGCAGTGCTGTAGTATGTTTCTATCGCAGATGCAGTGAGGCAACACTGGCTGAGAATACAGCGTTGATGGACTAGGAAGCTGTCTTTTATTGACAGTGAAAGTCCTGCTTAGATGACCTAGAGTACCGTCTCTGTATATCCCAGCGGAGACTCGGAAAGACAGTGGAATCCCCTGGCACTCCTGGAGGCAAAGTGCATTGCTCTGAAAAAGACAAAAAAGGGGAAGAGGGTTTACTAACGCACGCCTCACACTTTTCAAAGGAGCTTAAATAATGGTTTTATCAAAAATCATTCTATCTGCCTTGCACAACATTCATAGCTTTAATGTTTGAAACTAATTTGGAATTGCATACAGTTTCTCACTGGGCAACAGGCAGAGTTCCACAAAGTAAAGGTTTCTGCAGACACTGCAACAAACTCAGCCAAGCATTCAATTAGAAGCACTCTGTTTTTGCTCTGCTCAGTTATGGTTATAGAAGTGTTTATGGATTTGTCAGGTTCAGTAGAGCAAATGGCCACAATGATATACCCACTTTCTACAGCAGGAGGCAGCCAATTATTCTAATGACTTCAATACTCATAATGCCCTGTTGCAGAGAGTCCCAGTGGACAACAGGAGGGCCTTTGTGTAAATATAAAATTGCCCTATAATCACAGTCCGCACCACTGTGTTAATGAAAACTAAATAACTAGTTTAAGTTCATACCCCCCCCCCCCTCTCCCCACCATTTCAGAGAGAAATTTGTGTGTAACAACATAACAACGATGTGGATAACTATCAATGGGCATCGTGGAATGTCAGACATCAGCGCATGCACTTGGCGTGTGTGTGTGTGTGTGTGTGTGTGTGTGTGTGTGTGTGTCTGCGTGTCTGTGTGTGTACGGGGTATTGTCAAAGCTCAAAGGCCCAGATGGCATCCGATGTCACACACACAATTATTATCTATCCCGCTACACAACGTTTAATATCACGTTAATCATTTTAATCTACTGAACGACAACAGGGGGAGAAAATGCATGTGGTTACACAGCTACGGGCTATCGGTCAGATTGAGCTGATAGCTTGTATGCAAAACCATTCTGATGCTGTGTGGTGTGGGATCACTTCTAGGTGAAGCGGCAGGGTACTAGCATAGGGGTTCCATGTCTGCTCTATGTGTGGGCTCCATGTCCCTGTTTTGTCTGCAACCTGTTTGAATCCCAGCAGCAAACGATGAGGTATATGATGTAGTGAATCTGGCCTCTTAGGGGAGTGAAGAGGAGCAGACAGCTGCCACAAATTAGTTCTGGGCTTTACAATCTGATGTGTCCACAGTCTCACAACCTCAGACTCACATGAAGTGGGCTGTGAAACGTGGCACCTTAGTTAGCCTCCACTGCTCTGCTCAGAATCAGGCCCAGTTACCAGCCATCGTCTTAAAAGTTTCATCCAATTTGGACATCACAGCTGTCAAAATATCCTAAAGTTCATAGTATGATCCCGGACCCTCAAACAGAATGTGACATCTGAAAATGATTTAATGTAACTGACACTGTAAAAAATTATAACATAATAGTAATTGTAAAAAAAGTTAATATATCTATACAGCTAAAAGATTTGAAAGTGCAGCCACCAAATACGCATCGTTGAGCTGTGCAATAGGTCAAGCTGAGGAGCTGTGACGTGCAGGACTTCTGTAGACTGGATTGTGAGCTAGGCATGCACGAGATCCGCGTCGATGAATAAATCATTGACAGATCAATCGCAACACAAAATACCCATGTCAGGGCGTGCAGGTAGCCAATCACTGTGCTGGCCAGGATGCAGGTACACATGCATCGCAGGTGCCGACTAGCAGGAAGTCAGACAGAGCTCATCAGAGCCGCGGCGTGAGATAATGAACGAAAGCCAAGATCCACACGATTAACACAGCCTTCAGTCTATTCTTAGGCCCCTTTGTCTTTGTGCTGCAGCTCTGTCGTATTTAAACCTACAGTAAATTATTGCACTACCAGCTATCTGCTATCCAGTCATATCATGTACAACTCTGAACAGGGCTTTCCCATAGGCTAAAGCTCTAGGCTAGGGAAGACGAATAGGTTTTGCAGCCAACGCTATTTTCTTTTTGTACTTCAGACCAAAGGAAGAAGAGAATGAAATTAGGCCATTTTTAGGTAAGCCTTTTAATCTTAAATATCCCATTAGAGGTTAAAGTTATTTAGCTGTATCCATTGTAGCCATATTTTATCTTTTTTAAACTGAGCCTTTGAGTTACTGCCTCAGCATTTCCGTACTAGTAAAACTAGTAGGCTGGTAACATTCATTGTTTTGTTGATAACCAATTAGGCAAAATAGTTTCCCTAATGCAACCCTCTTCCTGACATCGGCATGTTAAGGTTTGATAAATGAAACGTTGGCCCTCTCCCTGAGAAAGAGTTGATATGCAAATGACTTGATGACGCCCAGGAGGCATAACTATATCTTCCTATTAGAGGGTAATGATGTGAGAATGTAGGAGAAAAGGATGACAGATATCTGTATCGCTCAATCACATGATCATACTGCATGCGTTCCAACTTATCACAGTATCAATAATGACATAGCCTATAAACACAGATCAGTCAAAAAAACTAATCTAGGTCTACACTACAACTGGGTCTACACAACAGCTGGGTTAACACTACAGCTAGGTCTACACTAAATCTGGGTCTACACTATAGCTGTTTCTACACTACATATGGGGCCACACTACAGCTAGGTCTACACAACAGCTAGGTCTACACTACAGCTGGGTCTACACTATAGCTTGGTCTACACTACAGCTAGGTCTACACAACAGCTGGGTTCACACTACAGCTGGGTTAACACTACAGCTGGGTCTACACAACAGCTAGGTCTACACTAAATCTGGGTCTACACAACAGCTAGGTCTACACTAAATCTGGGCCTACACAACAGCTAGGTCTACAGCTACAGCTAGGGCTACACTGCTCATTCACATATAAAAAATAATATCTGTCACACTACACACTTCTTAAGGTCCAAATGCCATACTGTCCTATCTCTATCTCAGTAAATCCATAGTATGTGCTCCGAGGAGATTAGAGTTTCAAAGACCAATCGGAGTTGACTGCAATTTAAATGCATTGACGTCGGAGAGGCAAGCTGGGCATTCCCCTGGCCCTGGGTTAGGACCCCTCCCCTGGGAGAATGAGTCAGACTGGAGCCCTCAGAGAAAGGGGGAGCGAGAGGGAGAGCAACTCAACCACACCCACTCTACACGTTTGGAAACGCCGATGCCTCAGGCACTGCAGGGACAACCAGGGACCTATTCGGTCCGACCCCGACAGTTCTCTATGGATCCCCATTTTCAGCAGGCTAGTTTGATGCCAGCGCCAAATTCAACTGCATGCCCTGATGTTTGACAATGCACGATGCCCGTTGTGAGCTCTCCACGTCGTGGTCGTGTTCATTTGTAGTCCTACATGCGTGGAAGACATGGAAAGATTGATGGACGATCCTAGTATAAAACTACACCTCCAATCCACAAGACTGTGGCGTCTCACTGTGCGAGTGGATCAATGTGCATGGATTAGGCTGTGTGTGTTTGTGTGTGCATACGCTTAACAGCATTTATGTGCTTGCTGATGAAGGAAGCGACAGCATGTGAGTGTGGGGGGGTGGGGGGGGGTGCAACTGTGTAAGTGAACGTGCAACACCAGATCACCATTATTGCCCACACGCCCATCCCATGCCACAATCATCAGCCCTTCTGCCTAGCACTCTGTGTTTTTCCCCAACATGTCCTATCTGACTGCCAAGCCCATAAAAGCAGCCAGCATTACAACAGCTTGTCCTTCCTAATGAGTCCAAATATCTCAGTGCATTTGCCCAGTGTGAAACAAACAGCCCTGCTCCCATGCTTTCATGTTGAAGGCTAGGAAATATAGCAGGGAAAGAGAGAGGGAGGGAGGGAGGGTGGGGAGCATCTGTGAAATTGCATCATTTGCAACGATAGAGGAGCGAATACGACCACAATCTGACTGAAGCCCTCTCAAAGGATGTTTAAACAGCGTCTGATTGTGCCCTACAGCACTGTGTGGGGACGGGGGAGAGAAGCAACAAGACGGCAACGCTCAACTCAGACCCAGCCCCCACCTAAACACGCGTGCAAACGTACACGCACACACAGACACACGGAGGAGGCACACAAGAACGAGCGGCACATACCTGTTTGCAACAGAAAAAAAAGAAATCCTTACAAAAGCCAAGAGTGGTGAGCGGAGTGTGCCGTGAGCGCTAAACCCCAGGAGTGGCTCGAAGGAGGAGAGAGAGAGAGAGAGAGAGCTGGGAAGAGAGGAGACGGAGCGCTAGTTGGGAGGGGAGGGGAGAGCTCCGTGTGCAGCTGCCTGCTTAGAACAGAGCTGGCGGTGTCGCTCTCCGCCCGTCAGACGCCACATTCCACAGCCCTGCCTCCGACACGCACGCCTCTCCTCCATGCCACCTTCATCCCTCCGTCGCTCCGCCGTCGGCGCCTGTCGCTCGTCGCGCAAAATGGGAGGCGATGCGGACCGTCGCCCGCCGCTGATAATCCCTGACTCCCCCTTGCAGGCAACTCCGACCGCGGCTCACACGCTCACACAGACCCAGACACGCACCGCAGGCTGTGTCTCGTCGATAGCCGGCAGGCTGCAAGACGGGAGGTTCTGGAGATGAAGAGGGGGGTGGTGTCGCTGCTCATGCCCAGGCAGGGGCTTCGCTCCTTGGCTCGATAACAGCTGTCTCCCCGCGTGATGGAGAGAGCTCCAAGAGAAGCGTCCCCCTCTCTCTCTCCCTGTTCCTGTGCACACCGCGCTGGACTGACAGAGATGAGCTCAGAGACACAGCTCCCACACGAGATGCCATAAGAGGGAGTGAGCCAGAGAGAGTGGTGGAGCAAGGAAGCAAAAAAGATAGAGAGCGGTGGAGGGTGGGGGCTGAAGTGAGGATGGTCATGAGTGTGTGTGGGGTGTGTGTGTGTGTGTGTGTGTGTGTGTGTGGTTGTGTGTGCATGCGCACTCTTGAGCTTGGGTACGTATGCATGCCCGAAGGGTAAGAGCTTTCTTTCTCTCTTTCTCTCAAAAAAGATTCATGCACGTCTCGCACAAATTTGCTCACATTCAGACACTAAACAAACCACTAGCCAAAACCCGAAACGACTGACTCTAAATCCATCAGGCTTTTCCTTCCTCCCATAGCTTTGGCCTCCCCTCCCCCTCTCTTTCTGCTCGCACACATTTTAACATTCTCACATATCATCCAATTATGACTCTCACAAACAATCATACGTGATTGCTAATTTTAGATCCAGATTATTCATCATCTAATTTTGGTATGTTACCCATTAACCTAATGCTAACATACAGTGAGCATATTGTCTGTTTTTGTTTAGAAAATATTTTGGAGAATGAAAGACCATTGCAATGGAATGATGAAATTTGTTAGTAGTGCTTTTGTTTTTCATTCATTTACATATGATTATGGTCAACATTTGCAGGTTAAATTTGAAACCGATAAAATGTGCTATTTCAGGGACTATCTTGGGACATTAAATAAAAGCGTTGATTTTATTACGCTCTCTCTTACTGTCTTTTCTCTCTCTCTCTCTCTCTCTCTCTCTCTCCCTCTCCCTCTCCCTCTCTCTCTCTCTCTCTATCTCTCTCTCTCTCTGGTTTGGTAAAGATATGTGTCATGCATCCCTCAAACAGCCACTAATTGTCTGGCCTTCCAGCAAAATCACATCTCTCCCTCCGTCACATGGGTTCTACAGAGAGAGATGGAGACAGGGAACGACGGAGAGGAGGAGAGTGTAAGGGAGGGGGAGGGTTGATGCCGATGCTCTTCATGGCTGCAGATCGCCCCCTGCTGGGTGCAAAAGAATACGAATCCTGGAGCAACAGCAGCTGTCAAACTGACCTAAATGATGCCTCGCCAATGTAGCCATATACTTGTCATCTGGACACAAAAAAACATGTTTCCGCCGCTTATGTGACTCTCAGGACAAACATTATAATACCTAATAAAATGGCCAGCCCATACTTAGCATCTGTTTCCAAATCTAATTCATGATACTGCAAAGAGAAGGGATTCTAGGTGTCTCTACCACATCATTACGTTGAGCATGGAGAAGTTATAGAGGGATGCGTGTGTGCTCAGCCAACATGTTTAATGTCCCTACTGGCGATTTTATTGTAGAACCAAATGGAAGTGCATGCTACAGTGCATTATTTTCTCTCTCCTCCCTCTCTGTCTCCCCCTCCTCCTCCGGAAACACAGCTCACTGTTACTCCTCACCCTACAGCAGCCAAAAGACAGGAAGCCAAGACCCCTGAGGATTCTCTCTCTCTCTCTGCCTCGCCTGTCTTTGGCCAGTCTCATGCATCAAGTCTCACTGCCCTACATATCAGGCAGAGCCAGAGCAAGGCCAACCTCTCTCCAAAGGCAGGCCAACACAGGTCTGACATTGCACACATCACAATTATGAAAAAAGACGGTCCTCCTGAATACTGTGCATTGTGTGTGTGTGTGTGTGTGTGTGCGTGTGTGTCTGTGGGTGTGGGTGTGGGTGTGGGTGCGTGTGTGTGTGTGTGTGTGTGTGTGCATGCATATAGCACATGTCTGTTTTTCCATTAAGTGTATACTACTGAATATACATACTGTGTACATACTGTGCGTAGTACATACATTATAATATACATACTGTGTACATACTGCCAACGAAGTGAAGCAGTGAGTCCATAAGCCTGAGAGTGAGCTGCATTATAGTATGGACTACTAGACTACAGTGAGCCGCTGCATGTTGTACTGACATGTCTCCCTGGCCTTTTCTGTGATGCAGGCACGTGCCTCCGAAAGGTCAGGGAACAAAGAGTCGGAGCTTTCATCTCAATCCGGCCCTCAGAATAAGATGGACAGGCAGCTGCAGACAGCCAGCGTACTCCTTACTCCCAGAGGACTCACTTGACAGGCTGCGAGCCTAAACCACTTAGGCACACTACCTGTGCATGGCACCTGAAAGTGCCAAGCCTCCGCAGTCTACCCGTGCATACTACAGTAAGGAGAAGGGCTGGCTGTCTCTCTATATTCTTTCTAATTCCTCCTCAACATGTTATTGATTTCTCCATATCTTGGATTTTGGGTGAGGAAAACAAAATAAGCGTTAAAAGAAAATCGAAAAGCTTTTATTTCGTGCGCAAGAGACAAAACGGTACGGCACCTGTGGAGATGTTTCCTCCCACCCTATTGGCCGTTCACGCCTCTTATACTTTCAGGGTCACCACATGTCTTACTTTGTGTTCTTCTTCATCGCCTACATGATATTAGTCTAGGTTTTAAGTCAATCAGAGGTATGTAGCCCCCCCCCTCCCCACCTTTCCTGCAAACTCACAGAGCCCCCACACCTGTTTCCTCTCAGACTAGGGGTAGGGGTGTCTCTGCACTCTAGTAGTGCCATTCAGAAGTGTGCAGACCCCCCCTAAACTGAATAATTTCTCAAATTTTCCCCGTCCTGAAAAAGTGCATCTTGTAATTGTTTAGGTCTCATAAAGCCTCCCTTGAAAGGTACATAATAACTGGAGAGAACCCGCTGAAGTAATGCTCCTGAAACAAACGTTGTTGTGGATCTGGTGCCGTGGGTTCACCGTGCCTGAAGCGCTGTGTTATCATATCTATCATATTAGGCACCTGGAGAGTGGGAGAAGGATTATTACCGTCGCCCAGGGCTCAGGAGACCGAACGGCAAAAGTGGAAGAGGTGGAGGTGGAGGTGGAGGAGGTGGTGGGGAAGTAATGAAGAAGGGAAAGGGAGATAGACAGGGGGATGGAGGGACAGAGATTACCTTGGCTGCCCACTCTCATCTCAACTCCTGCCAGGGGATAGGTCCTTAGTGTGGAGGCTTTTTTGGATGGGGTCAGTTCCCTGGGAGCGGACCCGAGGTGCTCTGGAGACGGGGAGGGGGCCAGGGGGGCAGGGGGAGGGGGCGACTACACCGTAGATCAATCAGGGAGGTGTAGAACTCTGTGGCAGAGTCCACATCCCTCTTTCCCTCTCCCTAGAATCCTCCCTCATGCTGCATTGCAGATAAAAAAAAAACTCTTTGGAGTCAGCTAGCCAGTGCCAAGGCTCCGGCCCACCACACACATTACACCCAGACTACCTAACCTTCTATAGACACAGCTCATAAGGTTTGATCCAATCCGCGGGCAATGAGATTACCAAGTCTCTGCCAGCCCTCAACCACCACTGGTAACCTTGGTTACACGTTGAAAATGCTTCAAAAACCTTTCAGATACCCACCGATGGTTTTAAAATAGAGATTACTCTGGGCCACACATTGGACTGCGGGTGGATGAAACAGCATGGCTAGAGCCCACGGCAAGCGTTGGTGTTGGTACCCGGGCTAGCTGCCATTTAGCAGCAGATGTACCGTATAATAAGATGTGACACCGGTGGGTTAGGCAATCCCTGGTTAATCTTCACTCAACTTCAGTACAAATGGTGAAGAGCCAATATCCATTAATGACTGGGGCTTCTGCTGGTGAGACAGGCAGCTTGGAGAGGACGGGAGGAAACTTGCAGACGTTCATTCTGTCCAACAAAGGAGAAATACATGCCGTTATTGCAATGTCCAAGGTGGACCTTTATCCAAACTGTGTTGTATTTTTGGCATACTACACAGTATTGTGCATCAATAAACAGTGTACATTTGAAAAGGTAAATCTAGAGACTATTTCTCTCTGTCCACTAGTACTGGAAGTCGCTGCCTTTCTCTTATGTATATCCGGATAGCTCCGTTTAACTCCCGATAGCTCTGTTAAACAATGTGCCTAAGTCAAGACAATAAATTGTCCCAGACTCTGAAGCCACTGTATGGGGGCTTTGTGACAGCTAAGATGAGAGTAACTATTTTAGCGGCTCAAGTGATACAGATTTGAAATTGTCTCAATTATGGCAGCTGTTTCCAGCTTATCCACCTGTGATTAGCCGTCAGTCTGAAGTTGAGGGTGATTTGTCAGATGGTAAACAGTCGGGCTAGCATGCGTTGATGCTAAGCCCATGGGGCTGCATCTTTGTTGACTTAATTGTTGAAATGGCACAGGCTCTAACTCTGTTGTCAGCTGTCACTTCTCCTGGACACTAATGTCCGACCACCAGAGCAACGCTTATGTGCTGAGCAAACAAGGCCTGCCTAAGTGGACCGATGGAGGAGGAAAGTAGAATGGTTGAAGTCAGACCAAGATGACCTTTGATGTTTTGAAAAATTATGTATGTATGTATGTACGTATGCATGCATGTACATATTCTCTGTTGATTTTTATTTGGAAAGTGTTCAACAATTTGTTTTGAGCCAAGGGAGGAATATATAAACACAATCAATTGCCATGTTGGTCCCTTCCTAAGGACATTAATAAATTAATGTAATTATGAGAAAGGCCAGTTCTATAAGCAAGCTTATGATTGACACCAATACTCTGCTCTGCTAGTCTTCTCTGACTATTGCTGCTGCTAGATTATTCAGTCCTTCATCACAGACTGGGATTTACCCACGTGTCTCTTGCTCCGATTTCTTTTTACACATACAGGAAAGGGTGTATAGCCAGAAGGGGAAACCTGTTCTCAACAGTTACTTTCACTTCCTGTCACAAGCCCCACCCCCTCCTTTACCCCAGCTGAGTCACAGCACTAATTAAGCAAGCACATGCTCACATTCAACATACCAATGCGCTCAACCAAACACACATACAGTGCACATTCACTACCAGAGCAATATCATAAATAACACCAAATATTTCCCCCATGTGGCTCATAGCTCCTACAAAACCAGCCACTACGCCATCAAATACGCACAGGTGTGGATTCCCAATAGACCGGCAAATGAGAGAGGGAGTGAAGTTGATTTCCATGAGAATAGGCCCTGAGCGAAACTAAGGAGGCTGAGCGTCGGCTGGTGGCTGTGTCAGCACACAACTTTGTGTTTACCACTCAGTCCCCTGGCATGCTGCAGTCGCCAGATAACGGCAGCACAAAGCATGCTAGGAGATAACACCAGCAGGAAGCGTACTGGGGCCCGTCACAATACAGCCCTGTGGCATCCGTCAGAACTACAGTACTGCTCCGCTCGAAATCTACCCCTTGCAACATGAGACGTGGAAGAGTAAGGGAGAGAGGAATACAAACAAAATCCAGGGTGGACTGCGATTCTTTTGTTGTTGCCATGCTGCACTCCTGAACAACCTCACAATGTGCCTCAATTTATTTCCGGTACACAGTGTTAAGGCATCACATTTAACTTGAAAATAAGGTCTTGATGGCCGCTTGTTTACCTTGTGAGTGGGAGAGAAGCCATTGTGTCTCCTCAAAATAGAAACACCATCAACATATTTTTAGGTACGCACAAATATGCACACACTCATTTAAACCCACACAATGCAAGGGTCTAATCAACAAATTAGATCATGCTCACACAGGGAGGGGAGAACAGAGTTATGGGTGAGCCACAGTTTATGTAGGCTCTAATCAGTGATTTACAACACACAAACACACACACACACACACACACACACACAAACAAAGAACCATTGCTTAATAGAACCAGCACAGCGGCACTACATCTAATCACCGGGCCTGCCAGGAATGGAGCAGTAAGTGTCGGTGCATATGCCTGTCATTAGAGAATATGCCTGTTGTACAACTACAAACTAATTACGTTTTAGCAGCGCGGTGAAAAATGTGGCGCTGCCATGATTTACCTGCAGGTGCACTCACATCCACTGGCTCTCTTTCTTTTTATGTCTCCTCCCTCCTGCTCCCTCTGCTTTCCTGCTCCGTCTCCATCCGCCTCTATTCAGCACCTTATTGTACTCTACTCTCTACTTCTCTTTCTCTATCGCTCTCTCTCTCACACACACACAAACACACAGGGAGAGCACAAACAATGTAACGCACAACGCAAAGAGAGAGAACAATAGCACCCCTCGGACCAATTATTCTCACAGTTCATCTTCACATACCAGTTATGGATCTGTACCGTGGCAACACAATGACAACCCCCACATTCCTGTGGATATACATTGAGACCCATTCCGAACTGTTAGATCCTGTATTTACAGTCACAACGATTATGACTTATTAAACACCCCAGTCAAGAAAGCTCGTTAGTGTCTTGACATCGTAAGCAGCCAACAAGCTCATCTCTAGAGCGCATTCTCCACTATCCTATCGCCAAACACAGTCTTGCTGTCTTGTGTCGTATTACCATTGTGTGGAAAGGTAGTCTGTCATATCGCTATCAAATGTGTTCCTCACCTTTAGGCGTGTGCCAGTCTATTAGTGAGAAGCAGGCGGAGGAAGGGGGGCGGGGGGTATTGTGTGAGGTAAACAATAGGAGGGGGGTTAGATGGCAACAGATGGCAGCACGCTGGACGTCCTCCATGGGCACTGGCCTGGGCCCTGCCCCCTTGGCCATGGCCATTTTACTTTCCATCTCTATCTCTCTCTCTCTCTTCTCCTCCTCCTCCCTCACGGTAATTATCCCTCCCTGAGCACTTTGTCGCCCTGCACAATATTTATGGTTTCTGCGTGTGTGGGTGTGTGATGGTTCATGGGTTCACGCTCGGTGTGAGGCGCTCTGGTGGGGATCAGACCTTGACCATGTGTCCACCGTACATCACAGCAGATGGGGTGGATTTCCATGAAAGCACAGGCCTCTTTGTGCAGCAGGACACAAACAGCAGCAGTGGAGGCTGCGTGAGCTTTGAAGTAAACAAATGTAAACAGTAAAGGAAAGAGCCATGGCGTCCCTCCAAAACTCCCCGTCGTATGAAAGTTTGCGAGAGAGCAAACCAAAAAGTACGATTGATAAATTGTGATTAATCGCTGGTAGACTTCGTTGGGATTTAATTAAAGCCAGTGATGCATGAGAGCGAAAACCAATTCATTCTCATCTAATGAAATTTGTAATCATTATCTCAAACAGAAACAAATTTCCCCGGCAATTTTCTCGACAAATAAACAGCAAGCATATAACCGTCACCACACGGGCCGCATGCCTAGCAATGGAGAACAAAGAAGTCACACAAGAAAACATTAAATCCAACTGGGAGCTCATGAAATCAATACCTGATACTTTGTACTTTATATGCACCCCCACATTCTTTGAGAAGCTGAACAATAGAGTCAAGGTGGTCTATCTGTCCATTTTTAAACAGAGACAACCGTGTGGACGTCCCCACTAGCTCTGGGTTGCAGGCAGCACTCCTGCAGGAGGAGCAGAGCCCCTGCTTCATTTAGCTGGCACAGCTTATAGAATAACCCAATGCACCGTCACTTTCCTTAATCCCAGCATTATACATACATACGCAAGTGTCCACAGACATACACAAGGAAGCAAGAAATATATACAAACGGAGCTGAACTGACAAACATTTCTTGGCACGCACTTCCTAAATGCAGTCCTGCTCTAATGGAATGATTGCATAATGGCCGCTCCGATGCTCTTGCAACTAAACATGAAAGCTGGCTCCTTATGTAATACCTGCTACTGTACTCCCCCAGCACTAGGTCATGGTACATGTGGCTGCTCATGGACACATGCGGGCCCACACATCCATTTGCCTGTCTCATCTCTACATTCTCACATGCCTAAAAGGATGACGGTTCCACTAAAGCGTCGGTGTTGGTATTTTGCCAAAACTTGGCAGACCATTTATTTACATAGAAGCAAGCATTTTTCAAGCTTAACTTATTTATGTGTCTGACTGCACCATGATATCATCTGGTCAGTTAGAGTGAGCACAATACATTTGATCTTCCACTTTCCTTGAACTCACACAGTCACAGAACTTGTACATGTACAGTACCGACACTCAAAAGCAATTTACATAAACCTCTCTTTAACCTCAAGGTCCTGTAACTGTGGCAATTGGCATAGCAACACCTGGTACACACACAAACAATATCTCCCTTAAAGTAATGGCTGACTCTAAATTAGAATACACCCCCATCTGCACGAGCAAAATAAGCATACTGTCCGTGTGCATTATCATAAAGACTGCATATAATCTGTTTGACATGCAAAGTGGATGTTTCTTTTTTATATTCCCATGTAATTTGCCTCTAACTCAGATTCCTCTGGGGCTATCTCGTTCTGTTTCTTGTTTATTTTTCAAACACCAGACGCTCCAGGGCTTTGCTGTGTTGTGACCACTTACTGCCATGTCTGTCAATATATATCCGGCACAAAGGTATTGCAATGAGGGGCTCTCACCAGGGAACTGTGGGAACTTTCATTGCATTGCTACACTATTGAGCTCCATGTCAAAGGTGTATTGTGTTTCGGTGTGAAGTGTCAGAACATCTCATAAAACTCAATTCCTCCCTTTGATTTCAGGATATGCTTGATTCACTCTCCTGAGTCGGAGTCGGGTGGAGGAAGGGTCACCCATGCTGCTCTTATGGTTGTAAGGTAGACGTACACATATGTTGTGCCGCCTGCGTCTGTAGACCCTGATGAGTAGAGTGGAGTGCACACAGCTTGTCCCCTGGTTCACATTGCTTTGCCCAAACAGCGGTCGGGTCAGGTGCACCGGCAGTCATTTTCCAAAGGCCAACACAGGTCATGATATGACACACACGATCTAGAATTAGTAACGCACACAGACACTTTGTGTGGGAGTTTGGGGCGGGTGGGGGCCAAGCCTCTCCAGGGGCTTTGCTTGTGGGGGGTGGAGGGTGTTGGTGGAAGGCAGAGGGTCTGACGTGACAGTAATACACAAACGACAAAATGACTCTCATCATATCTTACGTAAGAGTATGAGTGTGTGTTTGTGTCTGTGTGTGTGTGTGTGTGTGTGTGTGTGTATGTGTGTGTGTGAGCGTGTGCATTCATAAACAGTAGAACTCTTGTGGCAATTAGGCTAAACAGGGTAGGTTCCGTAATCAGGATGATCCCGAGTACTCCAGGCCCAGGGAAAGGACATTCCTGAAAGACTAGGTTGTCTGCAAGAAGGCATTACATGGGATTGGGAATGGAATCATTATTTGAAGGTCATTGTGCAGAGCTAGCACTCAGAGGGACAGGCTGACAGGACAGGGACAGGATTTGCACATTGATAAATGACTCTGATGTTGATGTCAGACAGAGCAGGCAATAATCCTTTCACTTCATAGTGGTTTGGGAGAAGATATACAGTATCATTATCATAGTCATAAATCATATTAATAAGTTAGATTGTTTTTTTATTTTAAAAGCCAACACTTTATATGCACTACTGTATGAAATAGAACAATACATTTTGATACAACCCAGCGGACCAGTGTTGTGGTGAGGATGTTTAGGGTGATGATAATGATGCTGATGATGATGATGATGGATGATGATGAAGAGTACAATGACTGTACCTCATCCCCAGGCTTCATGGCTTTCATTTGCATGATGTCAGAAACACTTGGCAAGTGGACATAAGCGATGAAGCTGCCGGGAGTAACGCGGGGCGACACACGCCCGCACACTGTCTCCCCACTATTATGACATCACCGACATCCCTCTGCCCATAGTGCCAGCAGGAACAATGAGGGGGTGAGGGGGAGGGGGTTGGAGAGAGAGACAGAACGTGTTTAAGGACTGTTAGTTTGCTCTACTGTGTTCCTATCCCCATTTTGGAAGATTCTGAAATTCCTCAAGCTAACCTAACTACTTAAGTTCCCCAGGTAAGAATGAGAAGGGCCTGAATCCAGTACATATGAGGCTCCGTCTGTAACAAAAGCGTAATGGACCCAGTGGTAGAGTATGCCCTACAGTATTCTGCCACACACCTGATCCAGTGTATGGCCGTAAGGCAGTGAGAACACCTCTGTCTTCCCTTCCTTCACCCCCATTACAGCCAAACTCCTCCCGAGCTCCACAAACTCCACTACTATCCCACACGGCTGAGAGAGTAGTGGGTATATGTTTCAGGAAGGATAATGTAATTAGGAAGATGAATTAATGGTGTGTAGATCCCAGATTTGGTTTCCGGCACTCCCGTCCTCTTACCCTCCTCTCCCACGCTGGCTACCACGAGCAGGCAGCCGAGAGGAAGGCTTGTATCTGGTTTCGGCTCCTAAAGCGGTTTGCGCGCAGGCCGGGCGAGAGCGGGGCACAGCAGAAGTGACGGGGCTGAGGGTGTCGGCGAGGACCGGCGCGTAACAGTGCAACGCTGAACGTAAAAAGGAAAAAGGCGTAGGTTCCATGGTGTGAGGGGTTAAGTGGTGTGGGCGGCCCTTCTTGACTTACTGGAGGGTGGCTTCACAGCAACAACAGGTCCGCTCTCACACTGCTATCTGCTATCTGCCTGCCATCTCTCTCTCTCTCTCTCTCTCTCTCTTGAAGATAAGCGTTGCATCTCTAGTCCTCTGGCGTCTTCTAAATGACTGGCAGGAATATGCTGGGATAAGCAGATATCACCCCCTCCGGTATCGGGACTGCTGTTGATCAATATCGCTCCCGTGTGACAATCACACTGCACACACACACACATTCACACACAGAAAAATCATAAAAACACACACATAAACCTCAGTGCGCGCCTACTGTTCCGATCTTGTAAGACAATATAATCAGAGTAAATCTACACGAAAGAGGAACAGTATCTATTGTCATTCCATTCCCTGCTGCTGCGGTGGGGACATAACAGAAGGACAGCGTTAGATGAGAAACATATTGTCAAAAACAATTGCTAGAGAACCGATCCAATTTATCAGAGGAGAGCACATGCTAGCATCTCGAGCTCAATTCCATAGGATCTGAGGCCCCCTCTTCCTTGCTCCGCGTTTTATCTCCCACAGCGCCATGCACTGCCGCCTCCTTATCTACAGTGACACCTCTCCTCGAGCACAGGCTCAGAATCCACACACACAAACACAAGCAGGTCACACAGAGAAAAGGGGAAATGTGGTGACAAGAGTGGGAAGAGATTTCCCAGGGAACTTGTTTAGACTGAGGCGTTCTTAGAAGACAGGGCGATTTGTTATGAAAAACACGGGCTGCAGCTTATTTGTACACTAGACAATAGAGTGATGTAATTCTCTCAATTTGTCATAGAAAGATGCTTTTTTTGGGGGGGGGGGGGGGAACCAGTGGTAGATCTGAAGGGCTTATGGTGTTACCAGACAATGGAGTTGCACGATTTAGCGGTACCACAGTTGTTCCACAGTACCAAGGCCCTGCAACACTCATGCGACCATGTTGCTTAAGAAACGGTAGTACCAAATTTAGATAGCTGGCTATTACTAATCTGATGGTGCAATGTTCTAAGCCGTGTACAGGTTAGTTATCATTTTTATAGTGAATTTAGCTACGTTAATGTTACCTCATTTGTATCGATGTTGTTGCAGTACAGTACACACCTAACACTAGATATCTTTGTTGCCTGTTGGGCTGAGGGAATGTGATGGAGATAATTGGGATCATAGAAAGCCAAATATGTAGCAATGTATGGAAAGGGTTATAACTTCAACTCATGACAATGACAGTTGCCGATCATTGCCATGTATACTTTTGGAAGCAAGGGGCATGAGGGAGCCATGTGTGCACGCGCCTGTGCTTTGCCTGTTGACTAGGGGTAGAAAGGATCATGTCTATTAGGATATTCTCTGTAGACTTATCTGTCTTTCCTAAATGTGTTGTCAGTGACTTAGTTGGTGGCTCGTAACAAAACAGACATGCTAAATTATCGTGTGTGTGAGAGAAAGGGAGAGAAAAAACAGACTGATATTCAGTTAAAAGTAGTGCATTATATTTGGCCGTCCATGATTTTAAAGAGTGATTGAGTTGAGTTGGCAAAAGATAATCTCATATTCCCTTTCTTTTTCATTATTTAATGAACATTAGTCCACATTTAGATGTAAATATTTGTTTTAGTGATGATGAAAAATCTGCTTTATTTGCAGTGGTATCATGATACTTTTGCTGGTATAGTATATTTCGGTGTAGTGACAACCGTTGTAGACAGTCAATGTGAGAGGGACACTTCATGAATGGCCATATGCACCACTAGTGGTGACAGCTAGAGCAGGTAACGCCATTTCCAAGGCAACTCCTAGACGCCTGCAGCGTCACCATGGAAATGGTCACCGAGGCGTGACTGGGCGTAACGAATGAGGAAAGCTGAAAGGCGTCTCCGCCGAAGTGAGTTAGGACATGCCTGTCAATGAATGGATTCCCATCACATGAATTTAGCGGTATTTGATCACGGAAATGTCATTCACGTTAACGATTTGGATTAGGTCAAACTGAATGTTCAATTAGAATCTTAGTGTTTATCCTCTTAACCTCACGTCAGCAGCATTGGCATTACCCTTCGGATCTCCCCCCATCTCTGCGGGCCCTCTGGCGTGTCCATGGGTTGGTGGCCTTCTCATCCGTCATTACCACCGCCTACACAACTCAGCTGGAGGAGAAGAGATTTAAAGAGATTAGACGCGATGGGATGTTTTCTGACACCCTCTCCTCGACAGCGGCACCCAGGGTGTGGGCTGCAAAAGTGTAAGCATGCACAGACATTTCTCATGCGCACACACACACACACACACACACACACACACACACCGAAAGAGAGACATTGCACATTAGCCTAGGTTGCATACCTGAGCAGGACCATAACATACAAAATAGCTTTTTGGATTTTTTTTGTATCTGAAAACAAAAAAGGGAGTGTTTAAAAATGACATTGGCCCGTGGTGAAGTGGTATAGCCAAAGCATTGAGCGAGCACAGCAAACCTGGCTAATGTGTGTCTCCTCTGTGCCAGGTCACTTGGAAAAGCCGGGCACTTCTTAACCTGAGTGAAAAACGCTGCAGGTAAATATAGCTGACGGATTTATTTAAAAAGACATGAAACCCCAATATTGACGTTGCCTCCTCCCAGCGGGGCGGGCAAGTGTTGCGTTACCCTGGTAATCGATGTTTGACCCTTGGCCCAGTCTGTGACTTTCAGTGCGACTTTGGAGAGAATACTATCCAGGCAACCGTTAGTGTTGTGGCACTCCTGCTGCTAACAGAGGCTGAAGAACTGTTTGTCTCTCTTTCAGCGGTATTGGGAAAGCCTGTGACATCCAGAGCAGAGTTAATGTGGATATAGTAAAACTGTTATTTCCATCTCCCCCCCATGAGACACACACAAAACAGCGGTCAGTCTAAGAAAATCAATAAGGAAGGGAAATGGCTACATGCCTAGTAAAGAAAGTGTCAATAACTAATACCTCACCATGACACACACGCCATCTGCAAAGTCCTGTCGAGGTCTCTGTGGGTTTGAGTCAAAGAAATGTTTGTTTCATGTGGTGGAATTCACGGGAAACAGCTTATAATTATTTGTGTAATTCTGTCAATGTTTCAATCACAAGAAGGCTCCAGTCTCAGGGGCACCGACATCTTCAGTGTGAACAGAGAGAGAGAGACTGCAACCAAACCCACGATTGTGTGCCTTGCCAACTCATTAACAAATATAGTGGGACAGGTATGGTTTGTCAATGACTACCAAGCATGTTTCGTGTCATCTACAGGCCGGTACATCATCCACTGTATATTTTAACAATGCACATATATGAAATGTGCTTCTGTAACCTCTTTGCACACTCGTGTCTTCAATGCACATGGGATTATATAGTCCACATCTCCCATCTGGATTCACATTATCATATCTGTGGTGCACATACAGATGATATTATAAATAGTCCAGTAGAAGATTGTAATAAATGCATTCAATGGTTTTGTGCACAGTGGTTGCCTTGCACAGCAATCATGGTGGCTTAGCATGAACACGTTATACACATAAACATGGTGCAGTGCCACACACATGTAAAGTCCGTGCACTTCTCCATCTCAGCTAAACGAAAACACTCACTATGTTCTAAGGAGGGAATAATCCACTGCCCACTAAATCCTCAAATGCCTCTAGAAGTGGGAGATGGCTCCTAATTCCAACCTACAGTTGTGGGGATTAAGCATTGAACAAACACAACATACAAACTCACACACGCAAGTGCGCACACACACACACACACACGCACATGGTTTACCGTAATCTGGGGCTTGAAGCCACTGGCATTAATGAAGTCATGCTTCCCAACCCTTTCTAATGAAAACTCTAAAAGACATAGCACGATAGCGGCGCTCGCAAAACATAACCTTCATCCCCTGATTTCCATCATCATCCTCTCCACCTCCACCTCTCGCTTGACACCTCCCTCTTCCTTACTCTGACTGTCAGGCTTATATATGGGTACCTGTTTTGTGTGTGTGTGTGTGTGTGTGTGTGTGTGTGTGCGCGCGCGCGCGCGTGTGTGTGTGTGTGTGTGTGTGTGAGTGTGTGTGTGTGTGTGAGTGAGAAACAGAGTGATAGAGAGGGGTAGAAAGATTGTGTCCCCAAGGAGCCTCTTGGCAGTGGACAGAGACAGCCAAATGTTATTCTGTTACCTCCTCCATCAATCAGTTGCCGAAAACGAAGGCTGAGGAAAAACCTTTCTCAATGACCGTACCAAATACACGATGGAGGGAGAAAGAAGGAAAGGAGGATGTTTTCCCCTCTTATAATCCTACCCAGAGTGAGTGAACGTGTTTGTGTGTGTGAGCCTCAGGGTTGTGCGTGTTTTTGTGGACGCGTGTGTGTGTGTCACGGTTGTTAATATTCTGTGTGGTGTGCAGACAGGCTCCTGGCGCAGCGACACCTGGTCACGCCTCAGAGCATCAGGCCTTTCCCTCTCCAGGACAGCTCCAATAGAGGCCTTCCTAGCGGCCACCGGCTAAACACACACGAGCGCACACACACACACACACTCTCCCTCTGTCTCCCTCTCTCTCTCTCGCTCTCTCTCTCTAACAAGTCCCTTTGTCTCCTGCCTAGTTTCTTCATCATTATTCTGGCACGGCTCCAAACATTCATTCTGCTCTCCCCTCACACAATCCTCTAAAAATGCATTCCCACAGCAGCGCTAAAACCTCCATGTGTACGCAGGCTATGGACACACTCATGGAATGTTTAGAGTCTGACTGCCAGAGCCGCTGGCCACTGAGGCTTTTCTGTTTGTTAAAACGACAAAGTAGATCAGGATTCCAACTCAAAGCAGATACTTCCTGCATGTTAGCAAATGTATTCATATACTGGGTCTGCTGGCAGTAAATATGAGTATGGTCCATTTCATGCTTCCCTCATTGCCTCCATATGTGAGTACACATAAAATCCACACATTACGGTTCTAAGAATAGACTCGCTTGCAGCGGAGCAAGATAATCAACAACATCAAAGTGTGTAGGTGATCCCTGGGCTTTGAGCAGGGCTACACCTCTCCGGTCCTCATGCTTCGCTGGGAAAACCACGGACTTGATTAAGATTCTTATCACTGAGATAAAGTTTCAGAACATTAAACAAGGCAGTAACTTACACCGTTTCCATTACCTGCACTGAACCCGCGGGAGCTTTTCATCACCCAGTATGCCAGGCCTCTGCATTGCCCGGTCGTGCTTTAGTGTCAAGATACATGGCAGAGTAGATGTTTTCATGTACATGTTCAACACATACAGCAAGGAGCAGGCCAGGCGTGTAAGACAGAGAACGGAATGAGGGAGGAGAACGTACAACCAAAGCTGGAGAGCCAAGCGGCTGTTACACAGAAGCACTAACGGACGTGTCCACATCATACAACGCTGACCCCTTTACTGAAGGAACAGAATGCCTTTGTTTCTCTCTCACCCCCTCCTCTCTCATTCTATGTCTTATCCAGTCACTGACTAAACATAGCCCAACTGCGAAGGATCAGCTTAACTGTAAATATAGGAAAGCATACAGTCTCCCTGAGGCTGCTCATAATTACATTCTCTCAAATGTGTGTGAGTGGATGTGTGTTCATTTTGTGTGTGCGTGTGTTTTTCCGATAAAACCATGCTGTGCCTAAGTGGAGGGTATACTGTAGATGAATTGTTTATGGTGGACCTCAAGGAAAAACGGGAGCCCCCCAGTCAAAAAGTTAGACGTGTATTGCATAACGGGATAAAATCAGATTACAAGCAGTGCCACAAGGTATGTCAAATATGAGAGACAATGTAAGACAAACATTTTTTGGACAAGCATTACAGATCTCGACCAAATGGAGGAACTGCATGACCCAAAAGGACATTTCTTCCAGATGGAATTAAGCTTTGAGCTTAATGCTAGTGCTTACAAATGACAGTAGAGATTCATTTAATCATTTGAGTGCAAAAAAACAAAAATGATCTTGTTTGCACAGACATAAGCTGAACGCTGTGCAGAGATAAAGCTAGAAAACTAAAATTATAATATATGATTTTACCTCAATTTGACATATAAATAGACAGACAGTACCTACAATCATGCAGCCAATAGCATGTTGTGCAAACCAAGTTACGTACCAGTGCTTTTCCAACACCTCTGAGAATGAATTGTGGGAGACTGGCCATCGTTTGCTTTTAGCGCTTTGGAAAAAATAATAGCTTTAATTAAAAAGAATAGCTTTTCGTAAAACCAATCTAAAGTGTAGAAAAGTCTTTATAATAATTAGCGTTAATGTTACGAAGCCTCTAAAATGTTACATGCAAAGAGAAATCTACAAAAAGTCTTCATTATAAATTGCTAAGTGCAAATGTAGATCCACCTGCAAGCAAGTAATTAATTAGGGCTGGCCGCGGCTGTTTTTTATTCGCACGAGCCAATTCGATCGTTTAAAGTTGCTCGAACTTTTCCTCAACACAAACGTCTCTGCAGTTTCAACAAACTTCGCCATTTTGATAATTTAACAGTGTGGCTATAAGCAAAAAAGGAGTATTCAAGGGATGCATCAGACCAGATTGTATACTGTGTCTGCCCCAGTAGTCATTGCAATCAGTGCGAGAATGTTATCAGAAGCAGACCTTGACTTGACGAACGTTTGATGTTACACTCTTCACCTGCTGCCATAGTGTTTCAACTCAAGGATGACAATTAAAACATAATGCAAGTGGTCATTCACAGATTAATCTCTGTTAAATTGCCTCACACACATTGTTCATTATGTATTTTGTTTTGTTCATCTCTACTTAGCTGTATATGATTGTTTTTGATCAGTTGTTCATTCATGTGTATGAGCTATTTAGAGTATTAAAAAATCAGGTCCTCAACCAGCCCCCAAGAATTGTGTCCTCAACCAACAAAGAATGCAATTTAAAGTCTAGCCTAAAAGTGAATGGTAGACAGGTAAAGACTGAAAAGATTGGCTCTAGAAGAGCACCCTGTCAATAATTCAACTTAGGGGGTGGACATCCAATCCATTCTATCCCGCAGGAGTGGAGAGGAACAGATGAGAGAGGAGGAGATGGTCTGTGACTGCAGCCTCTCTGATCAATGAGCTGCTCAATGAAGGATCAATCTGTCAAGCTCCCCCATGGCCTCAGAACACAACTAGTCATGCACTTATTTCAGGGAAACGCCTCATCTAGCTGAACAGGTGGGTCCGCGTCCGACCAGAACATGCTAGTTGTCGTTAAAGCGTGTGTCCAAATATTGCATGAATGTTGACTCTTCTTTTTTTATAATAGGCCCATAGTCATCGGTATGTTAATACAGTTTGAACCACCAAATAAACTAAATTCACTCCCACAATCTACTACGCTGGGTGGTCCTACTCTGGGTAATGTAGTTGTATCTGATGACGGAGCGGGTTACCTCTCAATGAACACATCTCCTCACATCAATCACACATGCACACCCACTCACCTGCCCTGGAGTAGGTTTTCCCATAGTCCCTCACATACACTTATTTGCACATGTACACACAAACGCACACAGAGCCTGAAGTACGGCTTTCCCCTTGCTCTCGTTTGGACACAGTAGCCTGTCAGCTCTGATTATCAGCACTGGCTACCGCTGGCTTTGGGAGGTTCTATTTTGGAGCTGTTTTCTCTGAAGTCGGCACACACCAGTGCAAACACAATCATGCACATTCACATATTTAATTTGAGATATGATGAACACTGCTTGTGTGCTCAGCTGCAGGATCATCAAACTGACATGATTGAACGGCACTCGTCACAAACAAGAAAAACTAAGTGAATATGAACGCGGGAGACAAACCTGCTAGGGAACAGGAGCGTATTAAAGGCGGAGATAGTGGAACAGAACTGCGATAGGGACCATGCTCTATGTTCTAAGAAGCGTGAGTGTGTGTGTGTGTGTCTGTGTGAGGGAATAAGGAAATGGAGAGTAAGAGAGGGAAAGGCAATGTGATTCACGAGCACTTTTACTGCCAGGGAAAGGTGTCGCTTCTCATCAGAGTTCAAAGTCAGCCCAGTGGTTCACAGAACAGATACAACTATCTATTTCCCCTCCTTCCTCCACTTAAACATGTGCATACATTCCCCATTTGCAGCAAACATTAAAACCTAAACAATGCCACAATTGTCCCTACTTCAATGCAATATGCTATTGAACTGAAGGAGAAAAGCAATTCCATTTGACTAGTAGCCTAGAAGTCCTGCTGTGTTTCCCTTTGTGGAGTGAACAGCCTATAGCAGTGAATGTGCTAACATCTACATCTAGTGAAAGTAACTATGAACTTCAAGAAGGATAGTTAATGTGAAACTGCAATGACATACACTGTATGCATGCTTTATAATAATACATAATGCAGGATTTACCAATAGCAGAGCTCAACTGAACAAAGCATGTCTCTTGTCTTGACCGTAGTTCTAAAGACCTTTTAGATTAAGCAATGACCAAGTCCTCATTTTTGTGTTGCCTAATGCCTAATCGTGCCATTTCTAAAATAAAAAAACATTGCTTATGGACAGTGTGTACAAGTAAATGAAATATGTTAACCTAAAAAAGGCAATGATTACCATGAACAAGATTGGTCCGGGCTGCAATTTTTCAATCCATCATAGTCAAGATCGGCAGCAATATCACCCTGCATTCCACCCCTAGCTTACCTCTGAAGCTAAGCAGTGTTGGCCTTGGGAGATCAGTTACTACTGGAAGTGGTGTTTGTTGACCAGTAGGGGTCACTCTACCCTCTTAGCAGCCCAATGCCCCAGGACAGTGACAGGGACACTGTCCTGTACAGTGTGTCTATTTGATGAGACGTAATAGGGGTGTTCTGACTCTCTGTGGTCACTAAAGATTCCATTGCACTTCTCGAAAGGAGAAGGGGTGTTAACCCAGGTGTCCTGGCTAAATTGCCCAGCCTGGCCCTTCATCCATCCTGGCCACCTAATCATTCCTTCAGCTCCCAATTGGCTTGTTAACCCCCTATCCTGCCAATTACGGCTCTCAGTAAGTGGTAAACTGATGTGTGGTGAGCAAGTCTGGCGCAAATTGGCTGACGTGGCATCATGAATTTTTGTGTTGAGACTTGTCTTATTTCTCAACAATATCACCTGCCTAAACCTTTCATAGATTTTTATCTTCCAGCTAAAGTGCAATTACCAATTAAATCACCAATGAGTAATTATTTATAATAATAATTGATAACTGAATGATATAGGATACTGGATAATGCATTATTTTAACTGTCAACTTCTAGCTAAGCCCTAACAAACTTCATAAATCTACACTATTGTGTCTTAATCAATATCCTTTCACTCAATAAGAATGGATATTAGTGCATTTTTATTAGTAGCATAGTTTCCACTACATGGCTATAGAACAGCGAGCCCATGCCAAGGCCAACTCCGCGTTATTGGTTAATCACGTGACACCATGTTAATCCCCGCCAAGAAACCAGGTAACGGGATGAAGAAGATATTGTCTAATTTAATACTGTACATACCATGGCAATGCAGCATCCCTAGTTACATTTACGTACAAATAAAATGGCAACGAAATTCTATACAGACTCTCAGAAACAATTTCTAATACTGTTGAGTATATAAAAATGCAACGGGTAAAATGGAACAAGCCCTATGGTCCTGGTAAAGCTCAATCTTTTGAAGTTTGGATGTCCAGTTCATGTCAAAACTTAGAGACTAAAAACGTATTGGTTTTGTACAGCCATACTCCAGTACAAATGGAATATTGTAGTGCCATGGGACTGAAAGAGAGGGGGCACGCTAGACATTTTTTAGAGTTCGCTAGGCACTTTTGGCCCCATCCAAACCCAACCATCCATCACCTTGTCACACAGATGGTGTGTGTGTGTGTGTGTGTGTGTGTGTGTGTATGCGCACGCTTGTGCATAGTTTGTAGAGTGCACTATCCGATGTTGCCCAGCAAAGTTGCCCCTGTGAGTGTCTCTCTGCCAAGAGAGACCTAAATCCCCAAAGAACATGGACACCTCTGCACAGTACACACACACACACACACACACACACACACACACACACACGCACACACACACACGCACACATACACCCCAGTCTCTCTATCTCTCTTTCTCTCTCATTGTCCCTCTCATACATATTCACATACATTTGATTATCAATTTTTTTTTGCAGTATTTTAGCTCTCCCCTTTGTTCCTAATATGACTGAATGTTCCTACAATTCAGATCTCTGAGTAGGAAATGAGCATTTGAGACATAAGAATGTAAACATACAGAAACAGTCCTACACCTTCTCTGAGGCTACGCAGCCTTTTAGAAGGGTTCTGGAAATAATTGGTCCACATTCAATTATTCCCTCTCTACCTCCCACTATCAATCTGTCTGTGGGCTTCTAGTAACCTTCACAATGTATCAACTCCCAGGTCCAATCTCTCTGTTAGCCTTGCCAGTGGAACCCCACTGAACCCTCCAAGGATAAAAAAAAAACGCGACTCTTCTGCTCATTGTCTGCGAGTGGGTGCTTACTTGTATGTTTGTGTTTGTGTTTGTTTGAATGTTTCTGTGTTTGTATTCTGAGATGATGGAGTCAACTTTGCTAGTAGATTATATTCTCACGATATATTCAGTATCAGGCAATTAAAGAGACATACATTATATGTATAGGACCAAAGTAGACATAAAGGGCTAAAATGTATAGGAAAACTGTTAGGCAAGTGAATATGAACGCGGGAGACGGACCTGCTAGGGAACAGGAGCGTATTAAAGGCGGAGATAGTGGAACAGAACTGCAGTAGGGACCATGCTCTAATGAAACTCTGAATGAAACTGTCTTTATTTCTAGTCTAGTGCATTGTTGATAACGTTTCTCACTGTTGCCTGGTCATTACTCAGTGTCATATATACCAATAGTTTCAGCAAGACTCAAAACAAGTGATAAAAAGACAAAAAGTAACTGTGCATGAACAAATCTAAAACGTGTTTTTTATGGAGGTATTTATTCTTATCCGTTAGACCGTGCTTTGAGCTTTTGAAATATTACTCAAAGGAAATAAAGTGAATGCATACAAGCGCGGTCCTATCATATGTCGATATCGACTAGTTTGCAGGACAAACATTATATGTTAAACAAGTGAAATGCATTCATAAACAGCAAATCATTGTGTGTTGTGACACTGTTGCTGGTCAATGCAAAAAGATTTTTCTGCTGCTTGCTAGTGCCTTCATTCTCTGATGTTTGTCTAAACAATGAACGTTGTACAGGAAAATCTAAAGTGTGAAAAATATTAGAAAATTGTGCTTCAATAATCTGTAAGTAATTCAAGTCAACACCCGAGAAGGACGCAGATGGATCCAAGTATAAGAGGATGCGTGTGTGTGTGTGTGTGTTAGAGAGAGCGAGAAAGAGAGAGAGAGAGAGAGAGAGAGAGAGAGAGAGAGAGAGAGAGAGAGAGTGTGTGTGTGTGCTTCTGTGACAGACCCCATGGGGCTCTTTGCAGAGCGAGTTCCCCAGGAGGTGTGTTGGCCTTGTGGCTTCACCATGCGGCAGCTGCCACTGCACTTCAGGCTGTCCGCACATTTACATGCACGAGCATTCATACACACACACACATGCATAGCCTCGAGCTGATAGTCCGCTCATAAGAGACCCAGAGAAGCTAAGGTCAGCCCCTCACTATGGACGAGACCTTCTGCACAGCATACATCTGACATAAACCCACACAAGCATTGTCTGATCACAATAGCAACATGAACGCATCGCTCTGTACTGTAAGAGAACACACACATGCATATAACCTAAGCATGCAAGGGCACACGTGCTTTCAAAATGAAAGGGGAGATCTGAGTGAGCGGTGTGATGATGAGGCGGGAGCCTCTCTGACAGACTGAGCAGCCTCCAGAGGAAGGCCAGTGAGAGGGTGGGAGGGCGGGCTCTGAGTCTAACAGGGCACACTCTCATTACATCACCCAAGCACTGGGGGCCAGAGCAGCACAGCAGCACAAACCCTGTCAGGGGCCCTGGGAGTATATAGTGCAGCAGTGCCCTCTAGTGGACAGAGCGGCTCCGCTGGACACCACCTGCACGGCACGTTCAACTCGCAAGAAGGGGCACTTTGGCGATTAAAAGTGATTTAAAAAAAACAAGTGTGAATAGCTGCTGAGGCTAGTCTGTATTCATTGGTCTTACGGTTGACACATGTTTGCTCACTGCTGCCTGTCAATGTGAAACCAGGTTCTGATTTTCTCAATCACCACATATCTCAAGAATTAAATCATCTAACCTATCTCAAGAATGAAACCATCTAACCTAAACTCAAATGTTTGATGTTTAAACTCTAAACTCTCCAAAAGGAGTGCACACATTGCCGCCCACAGCTGTTTGATATGACCTTGTGACTAAATTGTACAGGATCTGTGTTCTTAACCATTGGATGGTAGAAAGACAAGTGGGCCTTGTGCAAGGAAGTGGCATGGTGCTCAGAAATCCACCACTGGCCCATCTAAAGCACAAAGGCCACGCCATCGGCAAAGAGGTGTAACATGACAGATCGTGTCAATTCGAGTGCAGAAATTCAATGCTAGTTATCCTGTTTTCTCAAGCTCTCAAAAGGCACCCACTGTATTCCTAGTAAGCACATGTCAAAGACAAAGAATACAGATGATGCTTTGAATGACAAAGATATATAAGTAGAGGTGCTATATCCTACTTAGCCTACTCTCTGTCAGCATGTATCTTACAAAATAACGTATGACAAAGGTTTAATGGAGATGAAACCAGGACCAAACTTCTCAATTCCAACTTTTCATAAGTCTTTGACATAAGGACAATGTCATTATTTGCCAGAAATAAAATGCTGCATATTAGGTTTATATTATTGGCTGTACTGCTACACAGCTGCCTGGAGGTGGCAATGCTGTACTGGTCATAAAATTAGGTTGAAATGCTAAAACGGCCCATTTTTCCTTAAGGGGGTGGGGGATTGATTAAGCCTACTTCGGATAATGGTCATCCTTGTCTCATGTCTGAAATATGTAATAAACCCCCTTGCCTCCATTCTAGAACTAGCAGGCTGGAAATATAGCGTTGCCTTACTTTTTTATGTGCAAAAGGTAATAAGACCAAATTGTGCGCTTACAAGTTTCTTTATGTATATATATATATTTTGTTAATAGATAATAATGACAATTCAAGTAAACATTTGCTTCTGGGCAAATTACAGTGCTAAAACAACAAACATCCATCCAATGTCTTCACCAGGTTTCTCAATGTTACCTGTCTGTGCAGTCCTTATGTTGCAGTTGTCTGCATAAGGCTTAGAATTTTGTTACATATTGTTCTAATTTTGATTTCATTGAACTGATATCTGTCATGTCAAAAGTAGCACAGCTTGAAAAAGAATGAAGCACTTTTAGCATTAAAAATATTTTAGATCTGTATAGCCATATTCATTCATCCATTCTGACATTTGCTCGGAAGTTATATCATTATATCATGAATTATGCAAAATAACACGTTTTGCAATGTCCACCAGCCACCGAAAACAATCAAGAAACAAAATGTACCTTATCCATCCTCTCTCTCTTTCCTACACACACACACACACACGTACAAATTGACGTAAATAGACAAAGACTCGCAGAAACTGTAGTGTAATATAGAGAAAATAAAGAAGATAAAATAAACCGAAATATATAAATGTAAATAGTTTTTTTCAAATGGAAATCCCCCTCAAGAATTCTCCGAGAGGCCTATGCCGTTGTACCATTGTCGTCTACATACTGTACCTTCAGGTTCGAGCAACTTCCTAAACATATGAGTCTCGGTAAAGGTGTTATTAATATAATGCGGAAATCAAAATGCCTACATATCTGAGATGTTTTTTCTGTTAAGTTTTCCCGCCCTTGCTTTATTGACAAATGTACTGTTTTCTGGCTCAGTTGCGCAAGAATGTTATGAAGTTCGACCACGGGGTGGTATTGTAACTCCATTTACACTCAAACTCATTCTATCTTGACCATTTGAAACATCATACTTGACCCCGCTAATCAAAGCCTAATTTTTTGTGGCAGAATTAGTAATTAATTTGCGGAATGGATAAATGCTGGATATTTGCCGAATCTTTAGTGGTTTTTCATGAGAAGAAGCCATGAAAAGAAATGACAGGTTTTCCTCTCCTGCACCCCTATTTTTTTGTATCTTACTGTTCCTGGTTGCAGTAGCTACCAGGAACACAAACAAACGCATACACACCCTTACATAGTATTTTGAATATCGTGTTATCGTTTGCGGATCAGAGTCAGTCATATAGTAATCTACATGTTGTCTAATTGCTGAGTAATCACCTCAAGCCTTTTTCCTAACCACTCTGCCTGCAATCTATGTTAGCAAGCAAATACTTTAATCAGATTTATATCAAACAACAGCCAGTAAAAACATGACATTTACAACAGCCTGCTATAAAGCTTTGTAAACTAATCAATACAAACACACACATACACAGTTAAAGACAAATAGACACACACACACGCACACAGTGTATGATTTAATTTCAGCTTCTCTACATGGAGCCTGTGCAGACATATTGCGCAACCACTCCCCTTTTCGGTTGGGTTCCCACTGCAGTCATTACAAATAGGCTTGCCTCTTGTCCCTGAGATGTAAGGCATACTATTTAATTTGATGTAAACTTGTTTTTAATATCGATGGAATTCCATCTGCCCCATACAATATATACAACTGTATGTCTAAGAAGTTTGGCAACAAACTTGCAAAAAGAAAAGATTGTGCCTACATTTATGAGAATAAAATCATAGATTATATACACGGTTTATTATGTCATAATTTTGAAAAGTATTTTTGTATGTGCCATTATCTTGGTGAAGTGAACGGTACCTTAGTTAAAAGTTATATTAGTTCTGGTACTTGGTCCAGATATTAATGCAGCAAGGTCTCTGTAACCGGTTACTCTAACAACACCGAGCTATTACCATGACTGACGTGTAGATTTGTATTCAGCAAAAACTCTCCTGTCGCTTCATGTTGTGGAACTGCTTTGCGGGTCCTGGCCTAATCATAATAATTTAGAGGACCATTAATTAGTGTTAGACATCACAAGACTCTGCAGGGAGATGACACCCGCTAAAGCCTGTTATAATCCAATTAAAGATTATGGCAGGACATATGAAATACAGTGGATCCCTCAGGGGTAGAGGTTACAAACACCTTGATGGTCTGATCAATAACTGCAGGAAGTTGGGATGCAACCAAATGTTAAATATGACAACTTAATTTAAGTTGAATTTAATTTGTCCAATTACTATTGGTCCCTTAAAATAGAAAACAAAAGTGATTAGAATGGGTTGTTCCTACACATTCACTCGATGTTGATCTAAATCCCCTTAAATTAAAGCTCTCAGTTTGTACTTTAACTGCATGGTCATTGTTTTATTTCAAATGCAATTTGCTAGAATATAGAGCCAAAACAACAATAATAGTCAACCGTGAGCCTTTGGATGCTATATGCAATATATTGTGATATACCTCATTAGTGCCGTGTCTCTTATTGAGCACCCTAGATTATTCAGTCATGTGTTTCAGCTGTTTCGTTGGCAAACAGCAGCTCCTTTCACGCTCACTAATTTCTCCTCCTCTATATTGAATGAGCAAACATCATGTAGTGTAGGAGTTCTATTTGCCCTCGATAACACAGAAACGGACGTTCAGCACTTGGCACCAAAAGTTTAATCTACCGGTAATGCGGAGGTTTTGTCAAATTCTAACTTCATGAATGTCTTGGCAAATTGTTACAAATCTTTGCTTTGTGCATCAGAGGGGAACAACATGGAGAGAACATTCTATTTGGCAATTATTTAAGACTGTATGTAGGTTAATCAGTAGCTGTGAATTCTAAAGAATGACAAATCACAAATAAAGGTTTTAAAGCCAGCTTTGGACTTTCTACTAGGAAGTTGCGTCTGTCAATAGTCATCCATAAATAGCCAACATTGTGCGGGAATAGATGGATTGTGCATAGTTAGTGCAGGTAGGTTTGATCTTTCAATTTAATCCTAACTATCTTCTGTTATACTTTATTTTATGATTTTGGTCAGGCTTTGCCGGGTATATTGTGATTGTGTGTGTGTATGTATGTGTGTGTGTGTGTGAGTGTGTGTGTGTGTGTGTGTGTGTGTGTGTGTGTGTGTCAGAGAGAGAGAGAGAGAGAGAGCGAGAGAGAGAGAGAGAGATTTGCTAAAGGAAAAAACTTTTGATTTGTCTTTTTGTGCAGTCCCACCTGGGTTCCCCATTTCGTCAGGGAAATAGTTAGCCAAAGGTTTTGTTTGAAGAGAACAGAGGGAGAATCATCTGACACTCCGGCTTCTATTGTGGATGCATCTCCCATTGTACAAACTAGCTTCTGGTGTAAACGCTGCAATTTGCCTCTCAGCTGGTAGAGGCAGCTTTGACAGCAACTAAACAGCTCTGCAGCACAAAAACAATCAATAGAGATTGTGTGCTCGGTGCAGGGCGCACCTGCTCTCTGCTCTGAGCCCCATCCAACCGGGAGGCCCTGCTTCCTCCACTGCCACAGAGGGGTTTAATGTTTCACACATGACTATTTAATGAGGACCACAGATATGACACCTGGTGAAAATGGGCGTTTTTATATTTTCTGATGCGGCATCGTGCTTTCCATGGGAACCTACAGCGAGCCCTGCCATGCGTGTTGTCAGCCAAGGGTAGAATATATTCCCAATCTTTGCTGCAAACAGATTTGTGTTGGTGCGGAGCGGCAAACAGATTGGTGTTGGTGCGGAGCGGCAAACAGACTTGTGTTGGTGCGGAGCGGCAAAAAGGTACTTGTGTCTGGAAGAGAAAAAAAAACAGACTGCAGAGGTTGAACCCAGACCAAATAGAGGGATTTATAACCAGGTTACCCACAAACACACCCACTCTCTTACCCACTCAATCTTTATACTCCCTGCTCACACACACACACACAAACACACACACACACGCACGCACTTTGGCTTATTCTTTGAAATGTAGTTGATGTACCGTGTTTCATATGCATCAAATGGACCTTGAATATGTGAGCCTTGAAGTGGGGGTCCAGCTGATTACATCAAAATCTTGTGTGGTAAAGGAGCACAAAGGTGTCAATCTAGGTGCTGTGATGGGAGATCGCTGGAACAGTAATGCAATGGTAGTGAGTTATTAAATGAATAAAGAGGCAGAGCTGCTGAAGAGTATTGATTTCTCACAGCTCCCTGAGGCTCCCAAGGCTTTCAGGCAGGGGGAGGACACACACACGCACGCACGCTCACACACAAAGGGAGAGAAAGGTTTAGGAGTGAAAGGATAATGGCCCCAGCAGTTACAGTCTCACTTAAAACACAGTATGGGCTCAAGGTTTCTCACCAGTCAGATAAAATTGCCTGATAAAGAGCCTCTCAGAAAGGTCTGCTTTTTGTTCTCTTATTCCCACACAGCTGTAATACACTCGATATTTTCACAATGCAACAAAAACCCATACATGCTTAAGCGCACACAAAATCAGAGCAATAACAACTTTTCTATCCACTCGCCACCACAAGAAATATCTAAAAACATCTTAAGGAGCATGGACCCCATACAGTTGGGAAGGGGTTTGATATTCTGAATATCCATATATATATATATATATATATATATATATATATATATATATATATATAT
>JAVQIZ010046392.1:0-22179 GCA_036023535.2 Galaxias brevipinnis | reverse complement strand
CCCCCCCCCCGCCCCCCCCCCCCCCCCCCCCCCCCCCACCCCCCCCCCCCCCCCCCACAGAGAGAGATTAAAATTGTTTGAATTGAGTCCACGCTCGGCCCATTCATTTGGTATTCTGCTCAAATCAGGGCTTTTGTTCTGCCCGGCGCAAAGTAGTGTCAATCATCTCGACCCGGTTTTGTAGGACGGGGGATGGGGACGAGGGGGGGACGGGGGGGACGGGGTGGGGGGGATTTATTATGAATTTGCTCTTGCAAATAATGAGGACTACCCCCTGCCTACTCTACCCCCTTACCCCCATCCCCTCCCTCCCTCCCTCCCTCCCTCCCCAAATGCACCTCCCTCGGCCCCTCGCTTCCCCTCGCGCCCACCCCAGCCCCCCGTATCAATGCATGGAGAGTGAAGTTAGCAATCTCGGGGCCACTCGCACACTGGCCCCACATCAAAGTGACAGAGACGTCCAATCAGATTTGTCTTACAGGCATTACATGATGAATATGGTGCGGCCGCGGCACAAAAGCCCCTTTGTGTCTCCACGAGCAGAGACTATTCACAGCCCGCCACAGCCAGCCAGAGTGGAAGTAAATGGCCAAAAGGGCCCGGGCTCGGAGCAGTGTGAGCGCCTGTGCAGCTCGGAGCAGTGGACGCCCATTTAAGACTTTTTTTTTTTTTTTGCGGTGAGGAAAGAGGATTTCCAAGCCCACCGCACTGGCCTCCTGACAGGAGCTCACATGAGGGAGAAAAGATAAAATGGAATCTGATGGGCTCCGTTTGGCAAGGAGAAAGCCATTGTGTGGGTACTGTGTCTAAGAGCCAGGTAGCCATTCCTTAGAAACACTAAGAGCTATATGGCCCCAGTCTATGGTCACTCTGGATGGTGGGTGCAGGTGGATGGCATTAAAGGGGCCTGTACAATCGAAGCACTAAGAAACTACACACACACACATGCCGCTTTGTAAAATCGCACTTCCTTTTGTAAAGACTGACCCTGTAGGAACAGCAGCTGAATTTAAAGATTGATTGGGTTTTTGCTGAGGTTACAACTATGGGCCATATCCAACAAAATCATTGCTTTTGAATGTTTTTATTATTCTTTTTTTTTTACTTGGACAAGAGAGAAAAAACTCCCAATAGCCACATTTGAATACTTTAACTAGAAAACAAACGGACCAGCAGCAGGCCTATTTAACTTCTAGTTGATCATTGCCCATAAACCCTAATATCCCTAGTGGACCCACCTGATGAAATGAAACAATAACCACTCACTAGGCTTGTACAAAAAAAAAGTACATGGCGAAACGTTTTGAAACATTGAAAAATTCAACCAGGTTGTCTTATTGGGACTAACCATTAGGTTCACTACTGACCTTCAGAAAAAACTTCACATACACATTACTCTTCCATAGCCTACTCTCTTGCTCTGTGTGTGTGTGTGTGTGTGTGTGTGCGTGTACGTCTGTGTGTGTGTGTGCGCCTGTGGCTCTGTGTAAGCGGGTTTCTGCCGGTGTGAGGACCTCTAAGGGTAAGTGTGTTGCAATGGCTTCTACGCATTACAAATGAGTCTGCTGCCTAATAATCAATTCAACGCTTGTGTCTCTTTTATATACAAATTGGTCTGCACTCCTGCTTAAACATTAACAGTTCTGTAAGCAGTGGCCAAGGCCTCCACTGGCTCTCTCTCTCTCTGCATGTTTACATTTTGTCTTGTCTCTCTCTTTTCCATCTTGTGTTATCTGTGATGGCTTACATTTATCAACTCCGCCATGCTTCACTTCTATTAGATGTACTGTTAGTAGTGACATAAAAGCTTTCATATTTAAATTCTAAACACCTAATGGAAATCTCAGCGATATTGTCAAAACAAATGAATAGCTTCTTGGAGCATTAAAGTATAAGGCCTTTATCCTGTAGCAAGCTGATGGGATAGTCTATGTTAAACTTTTGGATCAGCTGCAAGCTCTTGATCTTGTGGCAACGTTAGAACTTTTGTGTAGATAGGTTTGAAAGTAAACATGGCATAAATGGGCACACAAACAGAGACAGGGGTTGACGACGTTCGTACCAAGACATAACATACCTCTTTTTTTTTTCTTTTTTTTACTATTTTAAACATCCAGTGGCTGATATGCTCTTGAGTCATACCTGTCACTTTGGTGGCCTTCCCGTGGCACCCAACATGTGGTGCAACGCTGGCAGGTGACTGGCCACGGAGACAGTGCTCTGTCAGCCATTTGATCGCTGGTTATACCTCTGCCAGGTATGCCTGATGAACGCGGGAACACAGGAGTGCATTTCAACAGGTGTCAGAGGGACTGATGTCATACCCCGCACATGTAAGAGGGAGAGACCAACTGATCTGTATGCAAGTGTTCTGTAACATATGTAATTACATAATTAAAACAAAAAAAATGAATATCGATTCAGAAAACGGATTGGTTAGACCACATAGGCTACGCCAAATTCACCACTGACTCTGGTAATAAATAGAGGTCTCGAATATCTCTTTCCAAAAATGATTTAGTCTGCCAAACGTAATCATCAGGGAGGAACGTTATTCCCTGCGGAGTCAAAATAATGACATATATAACACAACAAAACAAGAATGGACAAGAATAATGAAAGTGCCAGCCTTGTATTTTTCAGAAAAGATCTGATTTATTTATGGAGGGCAATAGATTAACCTCTGCCGGTGTCTTTGTGGTAATTCTCTTGGCCAAATCGGACTAATATTAAGTTTATGGGAAAAGCACCGTTGGGAAAGACACAATTTGTGCATTCATTGGTGGTTTACAGCTGAATAGGTTCTCTGTTATGGATGTGTTAGCGTTTGATTTCCTCTAACTGAATATCAACACGTAGCATTGTTAGAGGGAAAATCACCCCACCGTAAATAACATGAATAAATATTTTCATCATCTCTCTATATAGTTTGAAAATAACCTTTAGGCCTATATAGCATGTGCGTCGTTGGACGTAATATTTCCTCTGCCTGACAAGAAAGGACGTTAGACATTGAATTTCACGCATGTAAGAATGGAGCAGCGGGGTTGTTCTCAGCAACATTGATTTAGCTATAGAGTCAAAGAGACCTGGGAGGTTATATAAAGCAATGAGTAATTGATGTAATTTATCATTCGATAGATTTTTTCCCCCTTCCTCTTTTAACCGACAATACTCAAATATTGGACAGGCTCGAGCCATTAACCAATGGGACTGCTGAAGCCTTTGTCATAGCCTATACAGGCACGTGGCTCACACCTGCAGGCAGCCCACTCTTTTATGTTGAAGTTGGGGGAAGAAGGGTGGAAGGGAGGGGTGTTTTGTAGAGTGTTTTTCTACTTTTTAATAAGTGTGTGTGCTTACATATAGATGTGTGTGGAGTACAGTGTGGGGTTCATCGCAGCTCAGACAAAATATTATCTGAAATATGTACGTTAGTAATTCATTAATAGACTATACTACCAGGCTAACAGTTTATCATTAGTTTGTGTGCATCAATAAATACATGGAGGGGGTGAAAGTAATGCTGTTCTCACCGTTCCGCTTTATTTCCTTTTGGGACAGCACCAGGTGAAACTCAACTCGTTATTTATCTGTCCGCTTCGATACATTTTGTTTCAATGTTTATTTAAAAGGGCAGCTCTAAAAATAATATGCATAACGAAGCACAAAGGCACGTACAATAGTCGGCACAACGGGGGTTGTGCTACCCATTTCGCAGGAGATAAGCTTTTTGATTAGGGTATCTGCGCACTGAAAAGCACTGTTGGGGATACAAATATATAGTCTATGACGACAGGTTTTATTTAGATTTATCTCAATAAAGCAATAAGAATGTTGACCCTTTGAATTGTCCTGGTGATTTTCTCTTTGCCGTATTTCAAACTGCACTAGAGGCCTATACACTTTCAAAAGAGTTAATTGCATGCAGCTCTCCCTCCGTCCTCGTCCCCCCCAGGCCCCTCCGGGTTATTTGGTAAAGAGAGAGCATGCAAAAGAAACAATGCAATGCATGAAAGGTAATATTAATCCCCCTGTCTTTAATTCAGACAAAGCAGTGCGGAAGATACAAGTCTTTGGTGCGTTCACCCAGCTGCGTAATTTTTTTCCCGTGTGCCTTAACAAGGTTAAAGTTGCACTTTAGGACCATATATAGAGAGAATAATCGATATAGATTTATTGTAGGCCCACAAATGTAAACAACAAATCACTGGCCAAATGGAGCACAAAACACATCATGTAATATAAATAGATTCATCTTTATTATAAAACATGTTTTACACAAAATATATCTGTTAGAATCAGTTATGTACATTTTAGACTATGGAAAACGGAAAACAAGTGCATATTGATAAAGGTCTCTAGAGCCAAACCTTTCTGTCAGTGTCAGGTATAACCCAATAGCCTAAACCTATGTTGTTGTCATTTCACTGCCTCACAGTCTGTTTGACAAGTGGCGGTGTTTAGTGTTCAATAACATTTAATTTGTTTAGTCCTCACTCCCATGTACAAAAATATTTCTTCATTTTCAGTATCATTCAATTTGGATATCAAAGGAAAAAGGTATAGGCCCTACAGGCCCACAATTTATTTTCAAAAGTTCAAACACATCATCTTAGCCGTTTGGCCTACTCACTCCACCAACAGATTTGGCAGTTAAAGAAGGCAGTCTTACGCTTACAAATATGAAAGTGACTATGTCACTTGATATATATATATATAAAAAAGACTATGTACAGCCGCCCGCTATGAGTCCTCAGGAATCAAATGTGTGCACTATTGGCGCAACAGCATTAGCAGTCCTAATTGCACTTATTTCATCATCGATCAAGAATTGTTCAACTCTGCTCCTCAAGTTGCTAGTAGGAATCTCCATACGTTTTCCATAGCGCACAGTGTCTTTCATTCCCGTCTTCCGTTTGGGGACTTTGGGGCCACTAGTTTGTGTGCTGTCGTAGCATAGCAACGGTCACCAGAGGCTCGCTGCCTTACCCCACTTCTCTCACCACTGCTTTGCACCTGCAAAGTTGTTTAGAGAAGGGAGGGAGAGTGAGTCTGTGCCAAGCAAAGAGAGTGCACTGCGCACGGAGGTCTGTGTTCGCTGCAGGGGAAGTCGAAAAGCGATCGCGAGTCACTCTTTGCCAATCAACTTCGAGCCACTTTCGGAAGAAGTCACTTAAACGCACCTACATTATGGGGATGTTGACCGCTTAATATCTGTCAAACCAAGTCGTGAAGTCCAGCAGCTCCTGCTCTTCAGAGCTCAGGGGCTCATAGCTCCCCTCGTCAGACGAGTACGTTGAATGAGGGGACTCTGGCTCTGCCGAGTAGCTGTTGGAGATTGCCGGTGACGGCAACCCGCACTGGAAGGCTGCTGACACAGCATCGTGCTCGTCCAAGAGGTGCTGTAAGGCCCTTATATACTCCACCGCTGACCTCAGGGTCTCAACTTTGCTCATTTTCTTGTTGGCCGCGCCATTAGGTACGTGCTGACGTAGCGTCTGAAAGCCCATATTGACCTGTTTGACCCGGTTCCTTTCCCGTTCGTTCCTTCGGGCCACGGCCACTGGCTGCTGCTGGGGGATGGAGTAGCCAAGGCCGTTGAAGGTGAGTCGTCGCTTGCATCTCAGGAGCTCTGGAGAACTGGAGCGCTGTCTTTTCAGCACCTTGGTCTTGCTTTGGTAAGCGGCATCATTAGTGTTCGGGTGGTCATTGGGTAGGACGCATTCTTCTGCCGGGGCGTGCAATGTAATTGTTGTGCGCCTCTCAGTGAGTCCAAAGGGGCATGCGCTCGGAGCAAATTGTGTTATAGTTGTGGTAGTAGTTTCCATCTTGTCCAGTGAAGAGGAAAAGATACTCGAATAGTAGGCTTAGGGCTGGCCACAGGAGTGCAGCCTCAAATGTGCTCAGTAGAGGAGAAGAAAAACAGTCTGGCAGTTTTGGCAATATCTCACTCTCGTGTCCTTCGCGTGGGGACCGTGTGGCTATCTGGAGCACCTTGTGTGATATCTGGAGTCCAAGTCTCTCTTGACTACGCTTGCTTACTCCACGAGCCGATCTGACCCAAACTTTGGCATCACTCCTCTTTTTCAACACGCGCCCTACACACCCCACCCCTTTGGAGACGCACGCTTACCCGTCAGGCCCCGCCCCGCTGTGTGATTCTTCTGCTCACCAACTCCCCGAGCCAGGCGCGTGGCTCCGGGAGCTCAATAAACAATCCCGAGCTTTCACTGCGCCAGGAGCACGCGCTGGGCTCATTTACATTCCAATGTCTCCAACTTGAAAGCCCATTGGTGGATTCAAACGGACTGCAACCGGGCGAAAAGAGGAAAAAAGAAAGAGAAAGGGGTAAAAAATAGTAAAGATAATGAAAAAAAAGTGAATGGTTCTGGTTTTCTGAAATGCCTTTTGAATTTGACAATGTACCCCTGGCAAGTCTTCAAATTATCAGTCTTCCCCCCTCCACCCTTCGCTTCTTGCTCTTTAAAATCACAAATACCAAGAAGGCTCTCAACGGTAGCCAGGTTACAGCCCAAAAGAAGAAAATAAATGGCAAGCGTGTCTCTGTGCAGAATAATTGGCCAGTATAATGCTTGCATAAGGACACGATTAATTTAAAGGTAAATTTAATGTTTATGGTATGAGCCTTTCCTGAAAGGGCACAATTCCCTCAGGTTATGTGCAACTGGGGTGTATCGACAATCATTCCATATCTGCCCGCTTTGTCATTATTTATTTATTTTTTAAATCAATCGCATTAAGTAGAAAAAACCTTGTGCCAAAAGAAAGTAGCCTACCCACTCTAATAGCTAGTACATATATTTTTCGTATTTTAAGCCATGAGAATTGGGGTAAAAAGGAGTAGCCTACCAAATTGTACATAGATGGCTTGACTCTTGTTAAATTTGTTGTCGCAACACGCTACCAAAACTTCAGTTTCAGCACCACATTTGGTTGGACAGCAGAATATAATTGCATAAAATATGAATTACTCTGGTCTAAATGCCTTAGTGCCGTCGTGCCTACCATTAAAAACCACTAAACAAAATTTCTAAGTACATATTTTGCCCGTGTTTTCGCGTTAAGAGTTTAATGATCAAACTCCCAGTCACAGAGAAGCAGTATCTCTCAGTAAAGGAACTTTTAACATAAAAGTTATCCCGGTGTGACCTCTAGCGACGAAAATATGCATCACAACACATGGCAGAACAATGGCTATGCAATGATTTTCTTTTTTTACAGCGCGGTTCCTAGCGAAGCTAATGCTCTGTTCGAAGCCTTAATGGCCCCAGCAGAGAGCACCATTGGATAACACACTCTAGTCTAATACAGTAAATACCTCACAAAGCTATGAATCAATGGGATTGCCTTTGTTAGGCCTACATCACCATTTTAGATATTTTATATTGGGAAATTCTGCTTAATATGTTTCTGCTCGCAGGATGCTACCAAGAAACAATACAACTATACAACAATTATAGACAGAGCAATAAAACCTCACTTTATACTTACTGTAAAATACATGCAATTGGGTGTGACAGTCATACAAATACAGCTGTTATTTACTCCATAGTCACAGAAGTAGATTATGTAACAATTTCCTGTTTCATTATTTCAAAGTATAGGAATTATTACATCACCAAGTGACACAACTTGTTGTCACTGATGATGCAAATCCCTCCTCAGCGTGTGGACACACACAATCACTAATATCAGTTTATGTCATCTGAGTTCACCGTGAGCCGTAATAACACAATGGTTGGATATGCACGCATGTCTGCCTGCCTGCTTATGCTTTTCACAGTCAAACCGTGGAATTTTTAGTTTGTAACCTACGGCCATGCTAAGAAGGACAATACAAATAAGACATGAATGTAAAGCTAGCACCGACAACATGAAACACCATAGAGAAACAAGCGTCATGAACACACTGCTGAACTTAATTGCTTTTGCAATTGTCAGTCTGTGTCCTTAAAGTTACCATGTGTATCATGACCTTAAGGAGAGAGACAGTGGCAACGTTATTGAACATCAACTCCATTGCACTGTACGATATTGTTCTGCGTAAATGTGTTGCTGTACTGATTATGATGAGACAAAGAAAGAGAGATCGATAGGGATTAGGTAGGGATGGAGGCATGGAGGGAAGGAGTGAGGGGGATGGGTCTAAGAAAAAGGAGTGTTAGGTTCTTTTTCAGTGTTGCTAACTCTTGCGAACAATGGCCTTGGGATTTCCCAATCAAATCTCCCTGCAAAACGTAGACTGTTAAAGGAATAGTTCAGCTTTATTGATGTTTTAGCTCATTCTACTAACACTCAGCTAACCTTGAATCATATTCCATTCTGTCTAAGGGTGCATCGTTACCATTGCACCAACAACCCAATGGCTGTTCGTATTCCCTCAGTGGTACCTCAATCTGTTTGAATAAAAAGAAGAAAAAAAAAACAGTCTTGAAAGCTTTCCTATCGGTTTTATTAATGTCACTACATCCCTCCTCAGTGATGGTGAAAGTGCACTTGCTCCAAAGGGCAAGGCCCTAAGGTAGGACGGGCAAACATGTCCGATTCATAGGAAGAGGGAAGTGTACTGCTTAAGCGTGTATCACTTCCTTTTTACACAGACAAGCATAAGGGTAATTTAAGAGTAAAGCTGTATGTCATTCCCTACAGGAAAACCAGAGGATGGCACTTTGTTAGCAGCTACTGAAACAGAAACAAATAGATAAATAACGAGGATGGAGACACCACAGGCCAGCCTATTGGAAAACGTTATTCTCCCCAGAGACGAGCATTGAGACAAGGGATCAAAGCGGAGACTTTCAGTCACTAAGCTGATCTTCCACCTTCCCCCTCGTGGTTAAAAATGTGAAACAGACTGCTCCTAAATCAGTTCTACAACATAGAGGGGCTAGATATAGGGGTCCAGATGTCATGTGTTCTTATAAACATTCGGATCCAAGGTCAGATGTAGAAAAGCCTGTCTTTGAATGTGAGCAAGTGGAAACTGGACAGTACAAAGGCAGGGATGTATGTCAACAAAAATCAGTTTAGAGTCCCTTGGAAACACAACTCCACTGCACTGCAGTGATGAGGACAGTAAAAAGGAATGGGGAAATGGGGGGCAATGGGGAAACTCAGCAGTGGAAAAGGGGAAATGAAAATGTCAGGGCTTGTGACAACTGAGATTTATCCTATTCAAGGGTATCCCCATTCATGTTCTCACTAAGTATATTTTTGACAAATAAATACCCTGTCACAGTAACACATGCTGTGCAGAGCAATACACCTGCAGCAGTTAAATATGAAATTCTCCCGTAATCTGACCGGAAATGAATTCTGAAAGGCCCTGCGCTACATATGTACAGATGCACGTATTGAATTTGCTGGAAGGAAACCCATATTTCTAATTTACCACGGAGTTTCGCAGCGGTGAGCCACATCATGGATACTCTTTTGAGCAATGGCGTGTCACAGCAGCTGCAGAGGAAACTGACACCACACTACAGGGAAGGCTATAGTTAGGATATCGTACAGCCTCTATTCGCTTTAAGAATCGCTTATCTCACCGCAGGTGAATCCATGTCTCTCTAGGGAAGCGGTGGTAGATATGAACACCATAGGGGCAAATTTCAACCTACATTGTTTATTTAATGGCATTCCTAAAGGGTAACAATTGCTTCACTATAAAAGCATAAAAATGGTAGGTTTGCATAAATAAAAAATGTTTTTAGTTGATTGACAAGAAAGGTATGATGGCTCAGCAAAGACAGTAGCAACACAAGGCAAGGCCACTTGGCCAACAAGTGTTGTGTGGTCTGCAGACAACACAATTAAGAATCACAAGTAAGTCTGATGAGGAGTCTGCCTTTTTTGTGTTCTTAGCCATTTTGAGTTATAAACTTGGAATGGTTTGGCAAAACTTACACACATTAACAAGACTACAGCAACTGGTGTCCTGTATTTTGAATGACAAATAGAGAGCGCAAGGCATTATCGGAGGGAAGACCACGCCCCCCGTTAGCAAAGTTTAATGGGAGTGAATGGGAAATTGCGAGACAGCCTATATATCAGCAGCCTACCCTTCTACCCGAAGAATGGGCTGTGATGAAATTAACCACGTCTTTACATATAGGGCTAAATAGATCCTGCAGTTACGAAAAAACTGGGTGCACCGCAGGCCTGCTATAAGGGGATGATATTGCAGATGGATTTGAACTATAAAGAATAAACCGAAACCGGTCTCCAGATTAAGCATACCCAGAATTACTCCCCCCTCCCACGCACACACACACACACACACACACACAAAGACCACACACAGAGACGTTTCATCATCACTATCACTACATAGATGCACTACCGTTTGTTTTGTACGCCATTCACTTTCAGTTTCAAAGTTGTTTCTAAATTGCGTCACGTTAAGAGAAACGCCCACTCTTCACCAAAAACCAATGAGCTTGATACACAGTCTAAAGTATGCAGTATTAAAGTTACAGTGTTATTAAGTGACAACGGAAATACCATAATAGGACCAAGAGGGGAAGAGGCTCAATTTCTTCTTCCTAGTGACGCCGCCCCGGCGGTATAAAATCATTTGCACCCAGATATGAAGCCATCATAATAAGTAGAACACTTTGCCCCCAGTTCGTGACAAAAGAACCGTCGAAGCCCACAAAATGAACAGGTAGGTTCATATGGTCTTTTGAATTGTGCTATTAACGATAGGCTAACGTTGTAAACTGCTCCATGCTCTCCATGTCTCTTCATGTGTCTCTCGTTCTAATTGATAGGCTTGCAAGAACATATTTGCACAAAACAGTACTATGCAAGTAAAATGGAATATTGGTGAACGTGGTCTCTGATAATTGCTACTATCTCATTTTCATAGTAAACCGTTGTTTGCCAGCTGGCTCATCGATCAAGTGGAAACTGGAGAGTACAAAGGCCTGCGGTATGTTGACAACAATCATTTTAGAGTCCCTTGGAAGCACAACTCCAGGAAGGACTGCAGTGACGAGGACTGTAAAATATTTAAGGTGAGATATCCGACTCCCTTATGGAATGCGCGTGCCCGAGTTAACCATACGGGGATAGCCTGTGATAAGGTTTATGATTATGACTCAATTGCCTATTCCCTGCTTGTAACTAAAAACATTAATATGTCGTTTCCACCCCGTTATTCGGGATAGGCTATACATACTTTGGTGTGCAAAACACACATTGTGTTGATATGCCTCTGTCAATGTAACAATAATATGTTTAACAGGCATGGGCAGTTTGCAGTGGTAAAATCATTGAGAATCCCAATGACAAAGCTAAATGGAAGACCAACTTCCGCTGTACCCTGAATAACCTCACCAAGCGCTTCAGAATGGTCAGGGATAATTCAAAGAATGCAGAAGACCCCCATAAAATCTATGAGATTATCAACAATGAGTGTAAGTTGACATTTGCATACCTGTCAATTTGCAAATGGTAAAAAAAAAATAAAAAAATTGCTGAATGGGTCTGTAATGAATGTGTATTTAATTTTTTTCCCATGCTTGCAGACGATTATGAAGGCGCACGAGCCAACCCCACACCTGATGATGACGACAGTGATATGATCCCAGACATCTTTTGCTCTCCCGTTGATGAATTCCCCACTGAGGTGCAATTTAAATACACCCCAGGCACACTGCCTTAGATCTGATTTACGCTCGACTGCTGTACCTGTATTTTTATTCACATACACCAAACAATAGCCCTGCTGCCTCGATTGTTTCCTCACAGCATGCTGATCTGCTGAACCATCTTCTCGATCTAGATCTCAATAACCGTGCCAGAGGTAAGGTGTCCTCCACACCCATAGAAACTCAATGCATAATCGTATCTGTGTTAGGCACTATTACCGGCAAGCCAATCGATGCAGATCAAAAGCACACTGGAAAGTGAGTGATGTGTTGCTTCCTCTTTCAGGGGAGCAGCCACTGGCTGAGAACTATGGCATGCAGGCTGCCGGCATCTACCCTGACCACCCTCCTCCCCAGGTTTCCACGTCCCTTCCAGTCTCACACCCAGCAGGGAACCACCCAGAACCCCCACCGCCTTACTATGGAGGTGTGTTACAGTTCACACAGGTCACAGTGGAAAGATGAATGATATGGAGCATATGGCAATTCGCTAGGTTTACTGTTTCTAATAAAACACAGCTAAAATATTAAGCCACTGTACCAAATTACATTTGTGTTTTTTTATTTTATTTATTTTTATATAAAATTTTTTGGGCATGGCTATGTTTATATTTTATTATGCTTTTTTATGATCGTAGATGGTAGGTTCCTTGGCTATAAAGGTGAGCACTGAGGTTTGCCTTTTTCTTCTCCTTCATAAGAAAACCCGGGGGCAGAGCTTCTGTTGTCTCCCCAGCCCAACTTCTGTGACCTGGAGATCTCCATCCACTACAGGGGCAAATTAATGTCCATGCAACAGGTCTCCGGCTCCAGACTCCAGCTGCACTACAATCACCCTGTGCCGGGCCTCAATGCCCACACTCTCTGCTTCCCCTCCACTGAGGGCCTGCTGGACCACAAACAGGTATGGAGGAGCCTAACACCTGGTCCTGGTGGTTGGTAGGGTGCAGTACAAACACAGTTGCTGCCTCTGTGTCTCTCCTCTGGCGTTTTTGATCATGTTTGTGTGTCATGATCATGGCAAGACATTTTGTAAGTAATAATAAAATAATAATAATAATAATGATGATGATGATAATAATGATGTTAATATTTCTGTAACCCTGTATTCCTTCACGTTCATTAGATTGACTATACCAATCGTATCCTCAACAACATCCAGAAAGGACTTCTCCTGGAGGTTCAAAACAATGGGATCTATGCTATCCGACTGGGCAGTTGCCATGTGTTTGCCAGTACGAAAGACCCAAGAGAGGCTCATCCAAATCCCGAAACCCTACCCAAAAACCGCCTGGTGGAACTTTTGTCCTTTGAAAATTATTTAAATGGTATGTTGAGATATTTGGACTGTATGTATGGACATGCAGCCCAGTACTAAAATGGACAGTGACAAATACTACACACAGACCACACGCTTTTGCTAGTCGTTGTATGTTAGATCATTGCTTTGTCTTTCTTACCCAGAACTGAGACTGTTTCACGACAAAAGGAGGAGCTCTCCTGACTATACCATTCAGATGTGCTTTGGAGAAAAGTTCCCAGATGGAAAGCCCCAGGAGAAGAAACTTGTGGTCGTCAAGGTAAGATATTTTCAAAGAACTTTCACCTGTGGGCAATACTAAATGTTACTACTGTAATACTACCCAGAGTTCCAAAGGAGCATGTCTTTTCAATGCTTCCTTAAGGCCCTGTGCCTAATATTTGTTGGTCCTTCTCCCCTCTCTTCTGGCTCCACTTCCTCGGCACCCAACACACACACACACACACACACACACACAACTTTTTTCCTCCTACCGTTTCCAAGGTGGTTCCTCTGCTCTGTCGTCACTTCCATGAGATGGCCCAGGCAGAGGGTGCGTCGTCCCTCCTCAGTGACAATGTCAGCCTGCAGATCTCCAACAGCCTGTTTGACCTCATCAACTCTTTCATGGCTGCTGCCGATCTACCCCAGTCTCCTCCTGCTGTGGCTTTCTGAACAAGCGCTTCACCCGCGGTCCCCACCGCTTTGCTAATGCCCTATTCTCGTCATCTCCTGACCACATGAAGCTTTTACTAGATTGGCAACACACTTAGGGACATATTCATAATTGAACTGTTACTACTTGTATAGGCCATGGTGAATGATAGAGAATGCTGTCTTAAATGAGTTGGCACTTATTATTGTTATTTGCACTAAAAAAACATATTTTGTATGTACATTATTGTCCATTAGCAGCTGGCCAAAGTGATGAATTGTCTACTATATATATATATGTATGTAAATGCAAAATTCTTTGAGATGTAGTTATATTTACATGTCTGTTAAAAGCCTAAATGTTCTTTACTTAGATTTCTAAACATTAGGGGAGGTTTTGATAAGGTCAAAATCACGTTGATTTCTCACGTTTTGAATGAGTGTCCACAACTCATTTAGTTGTACTTTAGTTCTACTGAAGAATTCCTTTATTTCTGCCCCTATGGGTCACACTGTTAACCTTTATGCACTATTTGTGTTGTATTTCTGACCTGCATTCCTGTCGACCACTTTAAAATAAACTGATTCCTCATGTTCTCTATAGTACGTCTTCATTCCTTATACAGACATACAGTACTTTCACACAAACGTACTGTGCATGCTTGGAAATGCCAGTCAAATACTTTTTTTAAGTACCCACAACCTGCATTTACCATAGATTTCTATAATGCAAGACAAATGGTCAACTTTTACTCTCCCTCCCTCGTTATGGGTTGGGTGTGTTGTGATAGGAATAAATGTCTCACAGTGAATCATTGGCAAAGGCATGCCAACACAACATTACATTTTTTAAACCCACATAGTTTGCATTTGCGGTTTCTCTATGTGAAAGGGGAGATATGAGCAAAGTGGGCCACTTTTCACACAGTTTTAAAGGCCATGCATTACATTAGTGCAACATCAGGTTAACATTGTTGATTCTGGAAGTAGAGGAAAGCAGCTGTCAAACAACTGCTCAGTGGAAAAACCTGAGTCATTCTTTTTAACCCAGGGGACAAGAAGTTCACAAAGCCACATAAGTATCAAACGGTAACACGATACCATAAAACTAGAGTACATATGGCTAGGTGCGGTCGAATCTGATACAGTCATCATACTGTTGTAAAATCAAGTGAGGCGTTTCAGATTAGCTGGACGGCCTTGTAAGTTCCTTAGACATCAGATCCCCCAGTTTGTAAGAGGACACAACAGAAACAGGAAGATGAAGAAGAAAAAAAATAAACACTAGGTATATCTTAGCATGACATTTTTATTAAAACATTGTCCCAAAAATATTTACAATCCAATGAAACGTCCAGTTTGACCCAGTGAAGGCAGCAGAGGCATGTGGTGACAGAGGGCTTCTCAGGCTTGGAAAACCAATAACCTTAGCTACACACAACACATACTGCAGCAGTGGAACAGTGGTTCATTCAATAACTACCATAGCTCCTAACTCCATGTCCCAGAATACTCTCAAACACAGATTTAGGTGCCATGTCAACCCCTTACAACTGTCTCAATCAACCGCCTGTATGAGGTAAAGCAATAAAATGAAGGACATCGGGTCCAGTCTTATTTTACGATCTATCTTTTCGCTTATTACCATGTTGCCTTTCCTCCTCGAAACACTAGTCCTACTAGAGGAAATGTATGCCTAGAGAAACAAAATAAGCAAACAAGGAGTAGAATACCATCAGATCGACGTTAACGGCAGATATGATAAAACGAGGCGTAGAATAGAACAAAGTCCGTGGCATGTCTACATGTCTTGCCCTGGATAACATGGTCACCTCCTGAATATTGCTGAAATAGCTAAAATGAGATATTGTATTATCTTTATGATAAATGTGGAACAAGCTAATCAATACTGAACCATGATATGGTGTGGCAGGCCACACTGAAAGTTGTGCCAAAGCACAAATCTGTCAAATAGTATTGAGTACGGGTTATTGCAGTTAATAAAGCAGGAAATAAATGTTCATAAAAAAGCTTTCCCTGGATATGTGAGCACCGTGTTCAGTAGTGACATAATCAATTGTAAATCAACTCCGACCAATTAACCTTACCTAGAAAATATGTAATTTCCATAAAATATACAACCAAATCTAAAAATGAGTTAACATACTTTACTGCAAATATTGAATAACAGCGTCTTGCCTCAATGTGTCAACCTTATCTTAAATATGTGAATATCATAACCTGTAAACCAAAGTCTGTATTCTCATGATAAATATTCCCTCTGTCCCACAATAACAGCGGGAATTGTTAAAAAACAAAAAAGACTAAAAACCTACACAGCTTCTAGCCAGACATTTTGCCCGGTAAAGGAAGTGACATCGGATCAAACATTTGTAATGAGGTTGTTGAGGTCTGTCTCTTCAAGACAAAACCTATGCAACGTCCTCTCGCAGAGATTCTGAGCTTTTTATCCTGGACCACAACAACAAGAGGCGATCAATCCTAGTCATGAACACATACCATCGGTCTGAGGGAATTACTACAGATATAATAACTAACACATGCTTTCACGTTACGTCGCAAAACCTCTCTGGTGCTCCTTACATCATTTCTCTCTACAACAACAACATGAAAGTATCGTTCTTATCATTTGTTGGACAATAAGCTATCGACAATAGGCTCAGGTCCTAACCCAAGTCCAAAGCAACAAACAGAAAACAGCATTATTATTCAAGGAGGAAAGCCTGTAACAGGCTGAGCGTTCGACCCACAACATGTCTCATAATGCTACGGTGACAAAAAAACAACAAATAAGTATGGCTGAGCGGGGGGGGGGGGTTTTAGTGTGGGAGACCCTCGTCGTCCGTCCACTTTCACTGGCTGTCAGAGTCTCTGTCCGCCTCCAGCTTATTCTGTCCATCCTCGCCTTTCTTGTGTTTACGGGCGTGCTTGTATTTCTCCACGTATGCCTTCACCAGGTTGGCCACCTTCACTGGGTTGATCTCCCCGCTCTTGCTGTGGCACACCTAGCACGTCACCAAAGACACGACAGAAATTCAGTTGTGAAGAGGAAAACCAAAACAAAACAGTCAAACATCCATTTTAATGCAGGAGAAAAACACAACCCGATGCTGTTTTTGCTTAACTACAGGTATATACCTCGGAAGTTGAACGCCACTTCGTCAAACCCCAGTGGCTATGTTTCCTGTTAAATAACGCTGTCGTGTGCTTACTTTCTGGACAGCTTTGCGCAGGATGTCCTTGTACTCCTCCTTAGTGATCTCTCTGTTGCGGTAGAAGGGCTTGATGGCCAGTTTCACTTCCTCGACGGCACGCTCCTGCATGTGCAGCTTCTTCAAGTACACTGGGCACTGAACAGGGCAGGGAACACACCAGAGTCTACATCAAGAGAACTCACCAAGGGGGACACACCTAGTGTCACCTGTTAAAATGTCAAACGCATGCTTGTACATAGGATCAATTGGATTCACATGCCGTAAAATAATGCATAGACCACACATTAAAACGACATATTATTAAGTGACCAAGCCATAACAACCGGCACGCGAAGCAGGTTTATGGTTTGCTTGTGAGTTTCGGTTGAAAATTAGGAGGGTGAGGTGGTGAGGACTCAATCAGGCGCTTATTTATCCTCCTGGCCTTACCATCCTGGCCGCCTCCAGATCCCCGGCATCAGCGGCCCCCGTCCGAACGGGGTCACCCCCCTCCACTCCTACGTCTGCACCGTCCTTCTGAAATGACCCAGGGACATCCTCAGGAAGAGGAAACATCATTGGGTTAATATTTAATATTAGGAGATCAAACAAAAATGGAAAGTCCTGGGAAATAACTCCGGAGTATTATGTTTGTTTTTTTTAAGACTCCTTTTTACTTTCTTTTGTTTTTACAAAAGTCCCCAAAATATATATCAGTTTAAAAAAGAAAGGGTATCTAAGGATATCTGTGTTGTTGCATCATCAGAGCAAATACTACAGCCAGAGGTGAGGTTGCCTCACCGCAAATACAAACTTTAGGGGATTATTATAAACCATTCAATACCTCTTCATGGGTTTGGTTGAGAGAGCGGGGGCTGTAATACTGTGGCAGTAAAACCCATCTATAAACCATTTGGGATGGGTCACATTCTTTCAACAAATAGTTGTGATTTCCCCAGAAGGGATTTACTTTCATTTCGCTAGAATAGCAAGCCCTATCAGTTGCAGTTTCGATCACATGGTTTTATTCAGACTGCTCTTTCTGGATGAACACTATCACCTTGTGGGTGTTTAAAGAACTGCGCACATCACAGGGAACAATGCTGTTGGCATATTTCACATTTCAATTCATGTAAGCAAATATCCTGCTTTTTGATCCCTGCACGAAGTGGTCTGCTGGTTTAAACGGGCCATCTATTAAAAAAAAGGCTACTTGGTGCTTTGTATGAGCCCTACCTTACTAGGCTGGGTGAAGTTGGGCCTGCGAGCTGCTTCCTGCTTCAGTTTCAGCTTATAGAGGGCGAGTTCTGAGAAAGAGAGAGAGAGAAAGGACAAAAAAAAAATTATAACAATGCGGCCTGACAGGCTTTAACACTATAACTCAAACAGGTCCATTCATTGGCATCACTTGGGTGTAGTCCTATGCCATAAGCCACAGCCATCACACTCACTGCTGGCAGATTTCTGGGGATGAGGCTCCGTTGGTTCTGTGATGTTCCAGGTTACCCTCTTCACCGTCGCTTTGCTCTTGGCTCCAGCGGCCACGGCCACCTGTCCTCCCTCCGTCTTGACCTCCGCCTCCCTCTTGACCCCGGCCACGCCCTCGTCCGCCCCCGTGGGGACCCCCGCCGGCCTCACAAAGTCCAGGCTGTCCAGCATCATGTCCACGTTGAAGTCCTCGTCCTCCGAGTCGCACGGCACCTCGTCCTCCGGCTTCGCTAGGGCCGCCCGCTGGCCTAAGCTGGAGCCCGCCGCGGGTGCCTTTGGTGCTGGAGGGGGGTCCGAGCTGGCCTCACCGAGGCAGTCTGTGGGGTTAGCTGCCTGGGGACCAGGGCTGCCGGGGCTGTAGGGGCTGCAGGGGCTGCAGGGGCTGGCTTCAGGCGTTGCCGGGGAGAACGGAGGGGCGGTGGGTGACGGCTGCTCTGATAACTCGGTCCAGATGGGCTCAGCTTTGACCTGACTGGAGGACACTTGCTCTTTTTTGATCCTCTTGTCTTCAGACGTGAGGGCACACGTGTCGTCTTGGACAGGGTCAAGCTCCTCCTTTTTCACTTGGTGGTGTTCACGTTCATCTTTGACCGCACCGGGAGAGGCCGTTTCCATGGGTTCTTTCTCCAACGACTTTATCACTGGAGAGTCTTCAAAGATATCAAAAGAAGAGATTTTCTCTTTCTTAATTTCCTTGTCCACTTTTGGTGCCTTGGTGGGTTTTTCCGACGGGACACGGCTGTCTGACCTGAGTTCAGCGGGATCCTTCTCCACTTTCACCTCAGGGAGCCTGACGGGAGCTTTCTCTTTCGGCTCCCAGCTAGAGGAGGGGACCTCTCGTTTCTTCTCCCTCACGTCTCTCTCCTCTTTGAGGCTGCCTCCAGCGGCATCCCTCGCTCTCTTCTTCTCTTTTGCTTCTGGCAGCTGCTTAGAGGAGTATGCAGTGGACCACCCTGAGGGGGTTTTCTGGGAACTCTTGGACGCTGGACCTTCTTTCCTCCTCTCCTGAGAGCGGGAGCGGGATCTGGAGCGCGAGCGGGCCCTCCTCCGGTCTTTCGGCCGATCCTCCAGCCGGTTCTTGGAGCCGGAGGACGAGGGCTGAGGCGGTCTGGGGTGCTCTTTCCTTCTTTCCCGGGACCTGGAGCGTGAGCGCGAGCGACCGCGCCTCTGGTCCTTGGAGGCCCTGCCACCGCGGTCTCTCTCCCGCCCTCCGCTGTCGATTCTCTCCCTGCTGCCCCCTGGCTTCTGCTTCGTCCTCCTGGAGCGCCCCCTGCTGCTGGAGTCAGAGCCCGATCTAACACAGAAAACAGACGACATGTTTTCAATTAAGAGATTCAATTAAGAGAAAAAGAATAATATAATAATATGTTACAATAATAATAACATAACAACATCAAATCTCCTCGTTCACCTTGATCTTCTCCTGTCTTTGGAGCGCGAGCGTGAGCGCCTCTTCTTCCTGCGGTATTTCTCCGAGGCGTCCGAGTCGGAGCTGCTGGACGAGGAGCGAGTCGTCTTCCGCCTCCTCTCTCTGGAATCCGAGGGTCTCGACCGCCTGTCTCGGTTCTCCTCTCCCCCTCTTCCTCCTCCTCCTCCTCCTCCTCCGTCTCTTCTCCTGGACCCCTGACCTGAACCGTGCTTCTCCCCCCTCCTCCTGCCACCGTCTGGGCTGCTGGAGGCGGAGCGCCTCTCCCTGGACGACCCACCTCCTTTGGAGGCTTTCTTCCCCGGACCCGAAGGCCTGGCGGGGGACCTGGATCTGGACTTGGAGCTGGTTGGGCTGTCCTTGGGCTCGGACTTGATTTTCCCTCTGCCCTGGCTGTGTTGACTGTTGCCTGAGCAGGAGGTCGAGGTCTTGCGGTGTGAGGGGGCACTGCTGAGCGACGGGACATTCTGCCCGTTTTTGTCCCCAGATCCTGTACCCTCCTTCTTTATAGGCAGCAGGCTGGCAGGCCGGGATGGCTTGGTGTCACTCTCCCCAGATTTGGAAGCGCTCTGAGGGCTGTGCCGACTGGACCTTTCCCCCTCCTCTGTATCACTTGGTTCCGGATCTTTTTTCACCTCCAGGTGTTGCCCTGAACCTTGGTCTAGCTCCCCCGATATCCTGGTCTCCACGGTCTCAGTCTTCACCTGATGTCCTGGGCCATCCTCGTTCCCAAGTCCAGTCTCCATCGCCTCGGTAGGTGCATTCTGGGAGTTGCAGTACTGGGACTGGTTCTCCGCTTCGCTGTCCGAAAAGTTGGAGTCGGAGCCGGTGGGGTTGAAAGGGTCGTAGGTGTTTTGCTCCTCCTCCACGCCCTGGTTGTGAGAGTCGGACAGGAAGTGCTTGATCCGGCGCTCCCGCTTCCTCTTGGCCTCCTCGTCCTCCGAGGTCCCGTCCTCCTGCGAGCCGACCCCGTCCAGCACCGACGACGTGTTGCCTAGGCGACGCGAGTGCCACGAGCTCCCGCCGGCGATGCGGAAGCTCACGGTGGCGGACGAGGAGGACGAGGAAGAGCGCAGGAGGCTGGCCGGAGAGCCAGAGGAAGAGGAGGTGGAAGATGAGAAGGAGCTGGAGAAGGCAGGGGACGGGGCAGCGCGGCCAGACTGGGACCTCTGGCCCTGCTGTTGCTGCTGCTGCTGCTGCTGCTGTTGCTTCTGGTCCACGGTGTGCTGCCTGGCCCGGTCCCCAGCCAGGCTGTGCACCCCAGCCCCCTTGGGCAGACCGTTACTAGCGCTGCCACCAGCAGTGCTGCCACTGCCTCCGTTAGCCAGGCTGCCGCTCTCCCGTTTCAGCTTTGGTATCCTGGGAAGCACGGCCACGTCCACCCACACCGGTTTGGGAGCAGCCTTCTTGACCTGGGATTGGGATGGGGCAGCGTCCCTCCCTCTGGAGCCGGAGTCTGGGTCGGGCTGCGTGGAGTTGGGGGTGGTCCCTCTATGTGAACCCATGCCGTTGATGCCCCGTTGGCTGAGTGCCGAGGCAGGGCTGGGTCTGTTAGGGGGCTGGAGGTGTGGAGCCGGGTGGCTGTGGCTGGCCGGGGGAGGTGAGCAGGGAAGGAGCGGGGACAGGCAGGGCCCTGGGGAGCTCTGGGAGGAGGAGGAGGTGGGCCTGACCGAGGGGCTGAAGGTGGGCCCCGGCACGGGCGACATCCCTGGGGTAACCTGAGCGCTGGTCTCCCCAGAGCTGCTGCCGCTGCGGCCACTCGACAAGGACGGCAGGCTCACTGAAAGACAAGACGGGTGCCTTCAGTCGATACTACGCCACAAGCCTGGGACAACGAAACGTAAGAGCAAACGCAAAAGGACTGACGACAGACCAAAAAAACCCCCCACCTGGCTTCATGGCCTTGAGAGAGCCGTCTCTGTTGATGACTATTTCGGAGCTGTCCATCAGCAGCATGCTCTGTCCTGATAGGATGCTGCCCAGAAGGTCCGGCACCGGGGCCGCCACCGCAACCTCTTCTGATTGGGGGAGGCTCATGCCCTGCCTAAAACGCCGTAGCAACAGGAAACAAGGATGAAACAACAGCGAGGAAGGGGGGTTGCTGCAGCAGAGGGGAATGTTGATCACTGGCTACACACTGATTCCTGTGCCTTTCATTAGAGGGATCATTGGAGGTACCTGGAGAGGCCGGCGGTGATTGGACGAGCCACGGGTTGGTGAGAGCGAAGGGCGGAGCGAGAGAGGCCCCGCCTCTTGGCGTCCAGCAGGGAGGTGACCTGCTGCTCCTCGTCCTCCCTGAAGAGCCCAGTTGACACACACACACACACACACACACACACACACACACACACACACACACACACACACACACACACACACACACACACACACACACACACACACACACACACACACACACAC